>APFE030737754.1:4668-35512 GCA_000404065.3 Pinus taeda
AACTTCAGGAGACTCGCCCCGAAGTCTACGGGGGCGTCTCGGTGGTTCAGCCACAGCTAAAGATTTTAACTACTACACACGAAATCAAAGTAAAAATCTCAAGAAAAACACCTAAGGTCACTAAAGAACCAATCAATTTTGAAACACACGCTTAAAAGTCTAAGGCGTCAAACCAATCACAAACAGTAGCTTCCAGACCAAAAACACTAGTTGGTGATGAAATCCAACCTCGTAGGATTCAGTACAGAAAGAGCGGGTGGAACAGTTACCCCGGCAACCTGCTTAATGAATAGACTGGACCAAGTTCTTCCACTTTAACCGTCTCGAGTGAAGTGAACCCCCCAGAAAATCCAAGTGAGTCTAGCCGACGTCTGCTCCAGGTACAGTGGGATCTTCCCACCACCGTCACCTTGGGTAGAATCCTAAGATTATGGCCACTAAGGTCACCAACAGCAACAAATACACCTGGAGGAATAGTCTACACTCTGACAGCACGCAAGGGCAGAGTAACAAGCTCAATCCCCTTACCGGCTCCTTGACAATGGTCAATCCAAGGTTTACCGATAAGTGATCCCCTGGCTTCTCAACAATAATCTGAGGTTTACCGTTTGTAATACGTGCGTGTCTGGCGTCGTTCCCAACGAGGGAGGATTGATCCCCTCACTGGTTCGGACACGAGCTCGTGCTTCTCCTTTAAGAGGAGCTTTCCCAGAGTATAAATGCAACAGCTGGATTTATTCTATCACAAGATAAGCTACTTGTTTGGTTTAATAGTCTTGGAGATTTAATTACTCACCTACTCCAAGACACTAGCCTGATCTATGTTGGTGCTTCAGAGCCCTAGAAAAATAAAAATTTCTAAGTTAATTTTAACTTTAAGCGTTGCTTTTAATGGCTGTTCTTTAGGACAAAGGTAATGGAGATGAAACTTGATGGTGTATAGACTCGACTCCAATTCTCTAAAAGATGCACCTAAGATGATTGATAAATTTCTCTTTTCAATGAATGTTCTAATTAAGAGAGTTGAGAGAATGCAATCTTTTCAATAAAAACAACTTTCTCAAAAGACAATCAGAGAAACAATTCTCTTTATCTTTCAAAGCGCACAAAACATAACCACTCTTTACTTCACGAAAAAATTTCTTTCTCTTTCAAAGACGTCAAATGCTACTCTAAAGCAAACGTTGCAAAGGAGATCGTTGATATTTTCCTATTTAATGAAAGCATGTAAAAACTAATCTAATCAAAGCAATTTCAAGATCTATGAAAATCTATGAAAAATCACTCAAAAGCAAATCAAAGGAAATTTACCTAATCTTTCACTAACAAGTTAATCTAAGAAGTAAAAGCTTACTAGGATGATTCTGGGATGTTTTACTTGGCAATGATTAATCCAAGGACTAGTTTATGCAGAATCATAAACTAATCAAAACAAAAACTCAATCTCTTTTTGTTCTTTTTGAAAATTAAATTCACAACTTTAAATGAACAAGTTATATCGAAATTTTGCAAAGAGGCAACACAAAGGTAGGTCGCTCACGTGGGTAGACTTTACGACTGGTTCGACTCCTAAGAATACTGACAAAACCAGAGATATCTAAGGCTTCACAACTTCTAAACCCAAAGTCACTACAGGACCAATAAAAATCGAAACCCTAAGGCTAAAATCTTAATGAATTTCACTAAAACTTTCGACACTAATGGAACAAGTGCAGATGAAGATTTTTGACAGTAAACCAGTGGATCTGGGCAGTAAGGACTACGAAAAACAAAATCTAAAGGGGAAAATGGATAAAAATGGAATTTTCTTAATTTTAACAAGGTACGCAGGCAGCCTGTTTAACCAGGTGCGCCTACGCTCTGTGTACAAAGATACAGTGCGTACAAGTACGCACTGTGTCTAACGCAAAGGGTGCGTACTACTGTAAAATAAAGAAAACCTAAGTTCTAACTCGACTCTAAGCTAAGCCACCCAAAAACACAGTCAAGCAACCAAAAAACAAAAGAAACAAGACTCTTTTAAGATCAAAGTAATGCTCAAAGGAAAAATGAAATCAATCAAATCCATGGATTCCCAAGCGGAGTCGCCAATTTGTCATGCGGAAAGAGTTATTTTTGCAGACAAACCTAACCTCCCTAGGAGTCTAAGACTCTCTAGTGACAAACAAGACAAACAAGAGCAATCCTTCTCTAAACATACATTATTCTATGAGAAACCAAGTGTTTTTCGATCCTACCTCAAATCCAACTCTTGTTGTAGCAGTCCAGCCTTGCTGATCCAGATGAGCTCCTCCTTCACTTTAAGACCTGCATACACTAACAGTCAAACGATTACATAACACCTGAATATTTCATAAAACAAAGCATGTTCATCATATAGACCAAGGAGTACATGAAATAATTCATTAACAACAAATCATTGAGAAGAATGGCCTTATTTGTATTAAGGAAACAAAAAAGGAACCATTACAACCTGAGCCTTGGTGTTGTGCAAGCTCCTCCCAGGGTCCAGCAAGAGTTTTCCTCTACTTTGATAAGCTCACCCACTTCCAATATGGCAACAAGAAAGGATGGTAATCTCTCCTCACAAGTTTACAATGGAAGTCCTAATTCCAGCAACATCTACCCTTTGGAATGTTCAGCTTTCAACCTCCCCTCCTCTGGCCCAAGGCCTATATTTATAGTGTTTTAGAGGAAGTTATTCAGTTCCAACATCAATGAGATACTCCCTCTTTTGGATGGGGTAGCTCCTCTCTTGATGGGATAAGTTCCTCTATCATAGGGATGCATGAACCATCTGGAGGCGCTCAATATACGTCAAACACTCTTCTAGAAGGCTCTAGAAGTGACCACAAGTAAGTTTTTTAAGATGAAACTCGCACCTTTTGACCTTTACAGGGGTACGCACCCATCCTTTGGCTTACAGAGCGTACAAGTACGCAGGTACAATAAGTTTGGGATGCGTACACGCAGGCAAGGTAGAGAGAACCTGCGTACCCAGAGATAAACATGTTTTTAGTGACTTTCTCTCTTTTTTGAAGCTTGACATGAAGAGCAGAGATATTAGGCTTGACAAGGAGGATAATATGACTATTGATGGAGCCATATTAACTGCAGATAGTCATGGTGACAAATTTCAGTGTAACAAGTGGAATAATAATTCTAGCCCTATGTCATGGTGAATTGGGAGCTAGAAAAAAGTGAGAAAATAACTAGATAAGGATTCAAAGGTGCCATGTGCACCTGATGCCTCACTCACATACCATTTGGCTACAAGGCCCATGAGGGTAAAATAAATGTGACAGTCTAATTAAGTCTTCAACAATGTTGTTGGAAGAACACCATAAATAAAAATACATGACATGGATGGTTGGGCCTTCCCCCTGCATACCTTCGAATTTGGGAATGTCTAATGGTAATTTTGTTGACATAGCCAACCATGTTGAATTATGGGCTATGGGATCGTTTGTGAGTTTTGAGAGACTTGGGAGGTTCAATGAAGGTACAAATGGGATGGTCTATGTGGTATTGTCCATCATGGTGTGACCTTGATGTGAGATGGTAGTGATACCTTGTGGACTTGTGTTAGTGTGACCTTGAGGAATTGTGCTAGTGGTACCTTGAGAGGAATTGGTTCCTCACATGGTAGAACCAAGGATGGATGAGCCTAATAAAGTAGCTAGACGTTATCATCCTGAAGTGGAAGGTTGAGTGGGGGATGGTGCAATACTAGGAACTTGTCCTGGTAAGGGTGGTAGGCTTTGTATGCACCTAGAGCAACAAGGTGCCATAGGGTCCCCTATGGTGCCCTAGTAAGTGTGAAAAAAATTGCATCAGGGGATGTTTAGGAAACCAAATTATACATACATAAGAAAAAGAGAAAAATGAAAGGGTTAAATTTTCCTTCAAATTCTTGATGTGTGAAATAATAAAAAAAGAAAAAAAATTGACCATAGGTTTTCACGTGTGAAAAATCCTAATGTTCGGATATCCTTCCACTCAATCAATAACTAGGAAATTTTGAAGGTTTTCCGACAGTCATGAGGTTTCAATCCACTGGAGAAACAAAAAACAAAAGTATGGAAAGAGGGTTATAATGAGGGATATTAGGGCCACATCTCAAAGAAAGTAGTAACACTTCCATAAACCGTTCAAGATCACCTCCAGGTGCAAGTGCTCTTGCACTCACCACCTACACGAAAAGATGCCCTCGGTTTGGCCACCAACCTACCTATGCCCAAAGGGAATGAGACATATCATTTTTTAGTTGTCAACCTTGGACCTAGAGCCCCTACCAGGAATTGGGAGATCCAAGGAGGCTCGCATCAGTCTACAATATTGTCCTTACCCCCTTCATGGATTTATTCTCATCATTGGGTTTTACACTTGGTTGTGTAGGATTCTAAACTCCCTAAAAATAAAAATAAAAATTGTGTTTCAATGTAAATAGCCACAACGAATTATTGGGATTCTTGCCCCCTGTGGTCCTAACCTGAACTATAAATTCTTTTGTGGCCCCTGTGGGGAAATTAAATGAGTTGGAATTTAGTTTTCATTAAATGAGTCTTAATTCACTTAGGGCGTGCAAAATGATATTCAAATAGACCATGTACAAATTTCTAATGATATACTCTTTGTAAAAAGCCAGATTAACTCAACGTGTGAGCGATGTGTGTGCAAGGTGTAAATGGTGAGTATACACAATGTGTTTGCAACAATGGATATCAATTGATCCATTAAAATTCCCCCCTAATAAGACTATGTATGTTGTATCTTATAAAAAGGAAAATATGTGTGTATAATGGGACACTTACTTTTTCCTATTAAACTATGTGAGCATATAGGGAGATGGAAAAGTAGTTCTTTAAGAAATGTTTTAGATTCCCTGCAGGTTTTCCAAAATGTGAAAGAGGGGAGATGCCACTATTTTTTTTTATTAACACTACTCTTGGTCCCAATATAATTGGTTTTAAAATAAGAAAATATGTGCATATAAAGGATGCTTAATCCTTCCTAGTTAAACTATGTGTGAATCTCTAATTACTACGAATATGGAAAAGTAATGATTTTATACATGTTTTGGATTCCCCATAAGTTTTCCAAATGGTGAAAGGGGAAAGAGCCTACTTTCATTCTTAATAACACCACTACTAGTCCCAAATTACAAATTTAAAGCAAAAAGACATGCATAAAATCTCTGCTATAATGGTTATTAAAGGATAAACAAAGCCTATCTAGCATACAAAAAATTTGTATGTGTGTAGGAAGTTCACTAAAGTTTTCTTCTCACTCAGGAAAAGGAAATTATAATGCAAAAATGGTTTACTATCTACATAGTTGTTATAGACATATTTGGGCACTGCAACCCCAATCACATATGTCCATAAACCAAGGGTTTATAAAACCCCTAAAAGTGTTGTTTCATACCCTAAAGGAACAAGGTCAGCTGATTACATCATTTCCCAGAAGTTCTCCCTGAAAAACTGCTCAGAAATGGTCAAAACTAAACCATACAGACTACTCCATGCTCAGGGTGCGATGCATCTCATCTGTCACATGAAAAGGGTGCGATGCATACTGAAAAGCCCTTCTGTAGGGTGTGATGAGCGAGAGCAGACAAATGGCAGAGGCAATTTGTTAGGTGGAAACCCAGAGAATCTTCTAGAAATTGTTCATATGAAACTTGCCTCTTTGAATTCACCCAGGGATGAGTAAGAGATCATGAAATCTCCAAGTGGAACCAAGAACTATCAGTGAAATGATACTAATCAAAAACCTAGAAGCTGACTCACCCACCTACAAATATATCTATATATCTATATATATATATATATAATATGGATCCCTCATCCTAGAGATCCAAAGGCTGGAATTTTGTATTCTGTAAGGAAGTGCTATTGGTTTCTTTGTGAAACATTGTATTGTTGGGTGATCTAGCTTTTCATGAGGTGAAGAGGGCTTTCATGGTGGGAGGATGGCACTGGATCAGACAGCTTGGTTGTAATCCTCTCTTCTACTACTTCTATCAATAAAGCTATTTGTTTTTTCCTCCATATACTTGTATATCTCTGAATCTTGGATTTGTGTATGCACTTGTATGGTTAATGTACATCTAATCCTATATTGTTTATGTTTATAGATCTATATGCTTTGATGGTATTTTGTTGCTTTGACTCTATAAGTGTTCTTTGAAGCGGGACAAGTGAGAAAGGAGTGATGAAAGTTATATCAAGGGAGAGAGGAAACAAGCAAGGAGACTAGCGAAAGACTGAGGTTGGTACTCTCTGCTTCTCTCTCATCTATCTCTCATAAAGGAAAATGCAAGTAAATTTGGTTTATTTGTTTCTAAGAGAGCTATCCGTCTTAGTGGGACTAGCAGCTCTGAATGGACACTAGTTTTCTGAATAACAAAATGGATACTCCATTGGGGAACGAATAGTTTGATTGTTAGCCACTGTTGTTTGCTTTACAAACTACAAACGGAGCCTGAAGTTAAGCCAAGTAGCCTTCGAACTAATTTTGCTATGTAACTGCAAAGTAGATCAACACTGCTTGAGTCAATCTCTGGGTTAGTTTATGAACTCAACATCTGAATTGAAAACATCCTAAGTGCCCTGGTGGTAGCTCAAATAACCGCATTAGATCAACCCCTATACTTTCTGTTTACTGTCTATCATTAGCCCAGCCTAAATCCCTGAACTTAGCTACAACTTGTGAGTGAAAACCAAGCTCAGTCTCATCCCTGGACCATCGCATTGTCTCTCATTCACAACCTGGATGCATTGCACCTCCCGTGTGTTGCAGGTGATATGCATCCATGTTTCCCTATGTTACAGGTGCAATGATTGAATGAGACTATTTTTGCCTCCAAATTTTGGTTTTTCCTTCATTGTTTTCATCTCTATTCAGTAGTTTTGTTGTCTATGATCAATATATCACTGTTGAAACTCTCTTCCTTTGCATTATTCAACCTCCATTGATAACGAATTGTGAATTTTTTTTATGTATTTTTAATCATTTACAGTTCTCCTTTGCAAACAACAGCTTAATTGAACTGTCGTCTTTTGATTTGAAAGTGTCGCAAGTGTCATTTTCAATCAAAGAAAAGAGTGTCGTAATGTCTTCCTCTTTTAGATAGTCGATTACACTTTTGCCATTGTATTTGATTTAAATCATCAATTATTTGTAGTGTCAAAAGCAGTTTTCAAGTCGAAATTGAAAGTGTCGTATAAATCTTCCTTTTGTTTTTGAAAAGAAATTGCTAAAGTGTCGTTTTGAGGAAAGATAGCTCATATCTGTACTTAGTTTTCTTTTTGTCATTCTCACATTAAGGAAACTGAAAGACAAATACATGCATGTGCATTTGCATTTAGACTGCATGTGGAAATTGATTTAGGACAATGCATCTTAGTGTGTGCTCTCTGCTCTATGTTGAAAGAATTTTACTTCTCTTTCCTTAGTAGCTAGGATTTTCATTGCTAAAAGAAAGTAAACGACTGTTTATCATCTTAGATTGCATATTTAGGAATTGTATATCTACATCACGTGGTGAACCTTAAAGGCAAACTTCTTAAGAAAGATCAACTGTAAAATAAACCTCAATAAACATAAAAACACTTTGGAACCTAATGCACAACAGATAGAAGTCTAGGCTAGAGATGTATTTCGACGTCGTAAAGCCCCGTAACTATCGTTTTCATCGTAGGTTTGGTGATTCCTCCTCTTTGATACGAAAAATGCTAGTATGGACTTGTGCTCCCATTTACCATTGAGTATATATTGGGAGACCACAATAGGCTATATCATTTATCCTTAAGAAGCTGTGTCTGCCACCCTATCAATCGCAACGCACTGAACACAACATTCGGGAAGATTGACTGCCGTACATAAAAGTATTCTACAGTTTTGTGATTGGTTTGGTAATCCCTCTGTCTAGATTTCCAGAGTAGTCACTTTCATTCCTTTTCATACTCCTTAAAAGAAAAGGTCCATCTGAGCACTTGTCACTTCAGGCTCATTAAAAATCAAAGGCGACTAGAGTCATCTTTAGATTTTTCTCAACTCTTAAAACTTGAAAAAGAAAGTTGTGTCAAAGTGTCATAAAATTTATTTTAATAGGAATAACATCATTGTTCCCTCATTGGTCTTAGCTTGAGAAAATGGAGTCCACCAATCAAGGATTTCCCCTTGGGGGGAATCCTAGTCCTTTCTCTTCTTGCGGAGATGTTGGTGCTCCACACATGGCTACATTGTCCCTTCCAGGACTCACAATTGGCCGGCCGGTATGGCTATTCTCGACCTCTATCAGTCAAAACACCGTAATTCCTCAGTAATCAAATCAACAACCAGATCATACTATAGTTGTTCCCCCACCTTCTACTTCATTTGTTTCTCCCTCTCCTTCTTCCTCTTCACTTGGTGAAACTAGTAACACTAAAAACCAAGTAACTGAGAAGAAGAAGAAATGGAAGGAGAAGAAGAAGAAGAAGCCAATGTCGAATGGGGGTAAACATCTATCGTCTAACAAAAATCCACACATTGTACCATCCAATCCTAAATCTCCATGTGTCATTTGCAAAGGAGACCACTATCACCGAGATTGTCCTTGCATCTCACGGATTCTAAGGGACTAGTCTCCCCATTTGCACAATCCAGTGTCTTCAACCTCTGACGATCATGTTGAGAGTATGCTAGCAACTAGTGAAAATGAAGTCAAAGGACAGAAAGGAAGATCTGAATTTCCTTGTAGGCTATGTGAAGGTGATCATGCCCTCCACCATTGTCCCTTCTTGGACTAAGATAAAAGAGTCTTGGCTAACCATCTTGCTTCACTGCATCGACTTCCTCCTGGATACAAGAAACTCTTACCTAGTCCATCGCTAGTTGAAAATCTAACTGAGACAACTTTGTTGTTGGTCGAAGAACCTATCATTGAAGATAAACCCTCTGAGTCCACACTCGACCAAAGTCAATAGGTTGAGACAACAGTTGACCCGGTCTTGTCTTCAGAAGGTCCATCTTCAGATGATACAATCATCAAAGAGAATGAGAACGACACCATTCAAATTCTTTTTGTTAACATAGAATCCAATGAACATGGGGGAAATCTACCCGTTCCTTTACCATAGGAAGGAAGTTTGTCATAGATTCATCTGGCCATTTATTCAGTCCCTCCTCCAAGCAATCTAGCCATTTCCTTCGATTGGAATCTACTAGGGAGACCCCGCCTACCATCTAATGTACCATTTTGAATCATAGTACAAGCTTACAGAATGATCATGGCTGGTACTATCATAGATGAAGGGTCTTCCATGAGTATCTTTTCCTCAACTGCTTGGAAAGTTCTTGGTTTGCCATTGCTTCTGCCCGAGATTCGAAATCTGTCAAGCTTCAACAAAGGAACGAGTCGACCATTAGGGATCCTTCCAAATTTGCCTATACCTTTGAGAAGGAAAACCATTTATCTGAATGTGATGGTAGTCCAAGGGCCATTAGATTACAATCTACTCCTTGGGTGTGACTACATTTATAGCATGGGAGCTATTGTTTCCTCACTCTTTTGAGTGATGTGTTTCCTATATGAATACAAAATGGTCCAGCTCATAGACCAGCTTTCATTCCCCAGTTCAAACACAACTACTAGTCAGGTGCCATCCCTAACCGGTTTTTTTGCACAAGGAATGTCTCATCAACCTCGAGTCTATCCACCTGATGAGCATGAGTGATTCAGTGAATGTGACTAAACCCAGGGGGCATGTGCCTTGGTCTACTTTGGCAGGAAAACCCTAGGTATAAGGTAGGTTTCCGCGTAGGATATATGGCTAGTCTGACAGACTCGTCCATTTAGGAAAATGGGATTAGACTGGAGAAGGATTCCCTCGTCAAACATTATGTGAGTGGAAGCTCCCACCATTCACCTTTGTCTATTTCAATGGATAGAGCCAAGGAAGTGTTTTGTCCATAAATGCAGACGAAACAACCTTGGTTTAATGCAAGAACTTCCATATGGTAACCTGGAAACTCTACTTCTCTTTATACCTGGGGGCATGCAAACCTTTTGTACACAAGTGAAAAGCAACCAGCATAACTCTAACCCTATATTTTTTACTAACTTCAACTGCTTAAGTTAGGTGATTGGTCTGATCAACCATTCACCTTTGCCGATACCGATAGAAATGACAAAGTAAAGGAAAGGTTTCCTGTCGTGAAACTATCCTACCTAACCTTAGTAGTTCTTTAACCCCTAGGACAGTAGTTGGTCATTCCTGGCTTGCATACAAAAGGCTCTGGAGCAAAGTTGCGCATGGGGCAAGCTCCCTAAAAAATGAACCTACTAACGAGAGACATCCTTATTATACGACTGGCACGAGCAGGTTTACATGAAGTTCAAGCTCGTTAAAAAATAAACCTAGCAATGATCATATGTTCCCCCAAAGTTCAATCTCATTAAAAAATGAACCCATATTTTAGTAAATAACCTTTATGATTGCATCGCTATTAGCTTTTAAGTCTTGGTCGTGTTCTTACCATCACCTCCACTTTTTAGCTGATTATACGCCTCCACTTGATTTTTTACCCCTTTTGAGGAACAACTGCGATGAGTGATTTTGTTAGCCACCTTCTTTACACTTCCATGATTGAAAAGTTCCAAACCTCACCTAGAACCAGCTGCTACCTGAAATAATCACTCGTTCCTCAGAAATGAGTCTCTTTTAATCTCTTTTTAAACTCATAAAATATAAAAACATTGTCGAGCAATTGGCCTCTCCAGCTCGTTAAAGTTATTGGAAGTGCCTTCCCTCTTGTATTTTAATCTTTTCGGACCTAAGGGATCATTACACAAAAATATCAAGCGCTTGTCTTTTTCGGCTCGCTAAAGTGATCAGAAAATTCATCCCTTTCTTATTATTTTATACTTTTTCGGACTTAAGGGATTATAATACGAAAAAGGAATATTGGAGTTTCCTTTCTGTCTCTTTTCATACTTTCTAAAACTAAAAAGGACCGAGTTATCTTTGTCATTAAACTCGCTAAAACAATAGTGGAAAACTTGTCCATTATAGAGAAGAGTGAGTTTCACTGTCGCTAGGCTCACTAAAACATAGCAACAGGTTTTCCCGAAGGGAAAATTATAGAACAAGCATATGTTATCCTCCTCAAGCTTGACAAAAATAAAGAGGTACTAGTCAGTAATGACTGGGGAAAAATTGGGAAGAAAACTTGAAGAACTTCATTGGTAGCAAGTCACTTTTGAACATGACACTTTCACTCCATCACCATGATTAAGTTGGGTTGGGTTACTCCGTTCATCGGTCATATCACCATTAGTCCTTTGTACCATCGTTTTTTGGGGTTAACACTACCAATCCATTTTAGTGTCGCCGATATGTTTAAGAGAAGTCGCTCAGAGAATCGCCAACCCAACTAACATCTCATCTACTACAATACCTTCATGCTTCATTCTTTCATGACCACCACCTGAACCTTGTATCATCAGATCATTTTCACGTCCACAAAATCATTTTCTCTGTTTCATGTTGTAGATGTGGGTTTCATTAAGGCCCTCCTACGATGGGTCACTTCTTGTCAACATCGGCTCATTATCCAAGAAGTTGACTTAGGAACAACCCTTTCAGTACTTTGAATCTTACATGCCTCAATCGCAAGTTTCTCACTTCTGGCGACAGGTTTACATCAATGGCCTTTAACTGAAAGATTTTGCGTGGTGTTCAACAGCGTCTCATGTATTCACACCACGTGAATTGTACTGCAGTACCTTGAGGGTCATTATCATTATTAGTTATTTCTCTCGCACTTGTTAACAACTTACATCATTGGCTAGTAATCAGGCGATGTCTTTCCATGTTTGACACCAGAACATCTTTTCACATGGATTGACTTGCACTCCCGGCGAAGATTGAACGAGTTTGAAGACCCTGGATCTAGTTTCATCCATCCGGGCTGTGATATATTTATGAAAATAAAGACATCAAATGTACATCATAGCTGCATGGATAATCATCTAAGCCAAGCGATGATGGTTCTACCAGAATCATCAGTCTGCCACACAGATGGTTTTCTGTCCTATGTACATGAAAATGAATTTATAAAGCTAAGCATGGGAATGCCCACCTCAGCTAGATCATGAAAATATTATGAAGATAATGTATTGTATTGTATCTTATTATAGGTCACCTTCTAGTTCAAAAAACCTCGGATCCTCATGATAAAGCATTTCACCTGACATCAGAAGATTTACGACCTCATGCTTTAGGGGGAAACTATTATAGACATATTTGGGCACTACAACCCCAATCACATATGTCCATAAACTAAGGGCTTCTAAAACCCCTAAAAGTGTTGTTTCATACCCTAAAGGAACAAGGTGGGTTGATGACATCATTTCCCATAAGTTCTCCTTGAAAAACTGGTCAAAACTGGTCAAAACTGGACCATACAGACTACTCCATGCCCAAGGTGTGATGCACACTGAAAAGCCCTTTTGTAGGGTGCAATGAGTGAGAGCAGACAAATGGCAGAGGCAGTTTGCTAGGTGGAAACCCAGAGAATCTTCTAGAAGTTGCTCATATGACACTTGCCTCTCTGAATTCGCCCAAGGATGAGTAAGAGATCATGAAATCTCCAAGTGGAACCAAGAACTATCAGTGAAATGAAACTAATCAAAACCCCAGAAGCTAACTCACCCACCTACAAATATCTATATATGGATCCCTCATCCTAGAGATCCAAAGGTTGGAATTTTGTATTTTGTAAGGAAGTGTTGTTGGTTTCTCTGTGAAACATTGTATTGTTGGGTGATCTAGCTTTTCATGAGGTGAAGAGGGATTTCATGCTGGGAGGATGGTGCTGGATCAAACAGCTTGGTTTTAATCCTCTCTTCTACTACTTCTATCAATAAAGTTATTTGAATTTTCCTCCATATACTTGTATATCTCTAAATCTTGCATTTGTGTATGCATTTGTATGGTTAATGTACATCTGATCCTATATTTTTTATGGTTATATATCTCTATTATTTGATGGTATTTTTCTATTTGACTTTACAAGTGTTCTTTGAAGTAGGACAAGTGAGAAAGGAGTGGCGAATGTTCTATCAAGGGAGAGAGGAAACAAGCAAGGAGACTAGCAAAAGACTGAGGTTGGTACTCTTCACTTCTCTCTCATCTATCTCTCATAAAGGAAAACACAAGTAACTTTGGTTTGTTTGTTTCTAAGATAGCTACCCATCTTAGTGGGACTAGTAGCTCTGAATCGACACTAGTTTTCCCGATAACAATAGTTGTGAGTATTGTTTGAACAATCATGAGTATAGTCATGACTATTTCTTTGATAGCCACAAGGGTGGGCCAAAAAAATATGAAAGAGACAATTTAAGCTTTGAATAGGTTAAAGGGTGGCTTGCAACCTTGCATAGACTGTTAATAAAAAAACATAATGGAAGAAATAGAGAAAAGAGGCTTGCAAACAACCAACCAAATTAGAAAAGACAACTCAACCATCCAGATGCAAAATTGTCAGCAGCAACATGCAACATAAATATAGATATATAACACATGAATAAAAATATGTGCATTCCATATGTGCTAACTCCAATACAACATCATATTATCTCCCTAATAGCCACAAAAACATGGCAATACATGACATAAATGTGATCTAACAATAAGATCACTAACAATGTATCGATCATGCCATGCAAGGATTCTAACAGTTGTGATTTCTACATGTTGGGTGTGGAGCCTGATTATCTTCCTAATTGTTTATAGGTTTTTTATTCCATTTGCATTGGATCCTTGTTCCTAACATGGTTGGAATGCCTCCCATATGATCTCCATCGAGGGGGCGAAGACAATTTTATGAGCCCCCACCTAGCAAGGGTTTGGGGGCAGTCCCCCTAACGCTAAAAATAGATGAAAAGTTTCCTTTAAAATATTGTAATTTCCTATTCAATATAGGTCATTTATTAGGAAGATGATTTGACATAGACGTTATGTTAAGTTAGGGTGTTTTCCCCTAGAAGAAAACGCTCAGCTTATATGAGGGAATGGTATCATGTTTGTGTATTATTATTCTGAGCAAGAAACAGAGATTAGGCCATGTGAGAGCATAGAGGAAATTACATCAGATATGTTGTAGGTTGTATCTCTTCATTTTGTTGGATAATATAAAAGGAAGGATTGGTTGTTTCTCTATTGACATAGCCAAAATTGGGTGAACCACACACACACACACACACACACACACACACACACACACATATATATATATGTCTCTCTTGTTTTACGCATTTATGTATTTGTGTTTCCACAATATTTTATGTATTTCATTGCCCCGTTAATTAAGTTCTAAAAGTTGGTATTGGAGCCAAAAGTGTATTTGGATGATAAACTCATGGGAGATAAGGCTTCCTGGTTTGGGTGGGAGAAATGGAGGAATATGGTAGGATTAGAGTTAAGAAATTTAACATCCATAACTACTAGACATGGAAGACGCAGATGAACCATTATCTATAGTAGAATGATTTATACCTGTCATTAAGTATAAAATTAGATAAATGAATGAGTATGATGGGCGTAGAATAAGATCTTCTCAATAGAAAGGCAATAGGAACAATATGACCATGTCTGGAAACATTAATGGAAATAAACATCTCAAAAGAAACAACAACAAAAGGTTTAAAGATAGAATTGGCCAAACTATATGAAAACCCCTTGGACTCAAATAAGGTATTTCTTATGAAGCATCTATATAATATGAATATGGCAAAAGGTGGATCTATTTCTGATCATTTAAATGAATTTATTGTGGTTACAATTCAGTTAAGTTTTGTAGGGGTAAATTTTGATGATGAAGATAGGGCTTTGTTATTTCTGTGCTCATTTCCAGAAAGTTGGAATGGCTTAGTTATGGATATTAGTAACTTTGTCTCTAGATCTAGTACTTTAAAGTTTGATGATGTTGTTGTTGCCATCCTTAGGAAGTAAATGCGGTGGAAAATCTCTAGTGATACATGAGGTAATGATTTGATTGTAGAGACAAGTTAAGAAAAATGGAAAGAGGAAGGAGCCCTGGAAATCACAATAAGTCAAGAAAAGGAAGATCCAAATCCAGATTAGGGATAGTGTGCTCGAAATGTGGGAAGAAAGGATATCTAAATAAGGACCACAAATCTTGGAAGGAAAAAGAAGGAGATGGACAACAAGAGAGAAATTATGAAGCGAATGTGACAGGTGATGTGTTACAATATGCACAGATTCTTTCTTTAGAAATTAGTTTTGACACCTAGGTAGTGGATTTAGGGGTTTCATTCCATGCCACACCCTTTAGAAAACATTTTCATGACTATGTTCAAGGAGATTTTAGACAGGTTCAGTTGGGTGATGATAAACCCTATAAAATCATTAGAATGGGTAAGGTTTTTATAAAGCAATATAATGGAAACCAATGGCTATTGATGGAGGTAAGTGTTATAGACATATTTGGGCACTTCAACCCCAATCTTATATGTAGATAAAATAGGGCTCTTCAACCCCTAAAAGTGTTGTTTCATACCCTAAAAGATCATGGTCATCTAATTACATCATTCCCCAAAAGTTCCACTTGAAAAACCATCCAGAATTGGCCTAAACTAGACCATACTGACTACTCCACTGTGAGGGTGCAATGCATACTGACTGCTACACTAGCTAGGTGTGATGCATACTGATTAGGCCTTATATAAGGTGCGATGGGCGAGGATGGACAAATGTCCGAGACAGTTTGCTAAGTGGATACTCATGGAATCTTCTAGAAACTTCTCTTATGACACTTGCCTCTCTGAATTCGCCCAGGGATGAGTAAGAGATCCAATAAATCTCCAAGTGGAACCAATTGTAACAAGTAGAATCAATTGTAACAAGTGGAATGACACTAATGAAAACCCCAGAGATGACTCACACCCTTGCACACATCTATAAATGGATCCCTCATCTAAGAGATCTAGAGACTGGAATGTTGTGAATTGAAAGGAAGTGCTAATAGTTTGTGTTTGAGGTAAGAGCATTGTATTGTTGGTGTGAGTTTGTTGTTTCATGAGGTGAAGAGGGATTGATGTTGGGAGAGTGATGATGGATTATACAACTGGGTTGTAATTATCCCTTCTATTTAATAAAGTTCTTCAAGTTTTCTTCCTTATAATTGTGCACTTGTGAATGTTATTATTTGTGAATTCCATTGTATGTTCATTATACATCTGATTATGTAATGCTTATGATACAATAGATCAAGATGCTTTGATAGTTCTTTGCTACTATGTTTCTACTCTTCAAGCGAGATAAGTATAGACAAGAGTTGCCAGCTCAGTCAAGGGGGAGAAAGATCAAGCAAAGGATTAAGCAGAAGTTCCAGGTTGGTCCTCTCATCTTTCTCTTATCTATTGTGCATAGAAGAAATCTTTGAATTACTTTGAACTGTTGGTTGTACGGTAGCTGACAAAACTAGAGGGCTAGTTGATTGAAAAGACACTAGCTTTCCTAGAAACAGTAAGGGATGGTCTATATCTAAAGAAAAATATAATTTCAATTGGGTTGTTAGGTGGTGAAGGTTGTGTAACTACATTCAAAGACAAAACATGGAAGGTCACTAAAGGTGCCCTGGTAATATCAAAAGGATAAAAGGTTTGTAAATTTTATTTATGCAATGGTATTTCTAATTTTGTTAATGCTTTAACCTCTACAAGAGTAGATACAACACTCTGGAATCATAGGCTCAGGCACATGAGTGATAAGGGGATGTAGATTCTTCACTCAAGAAATTTGTTACCAGGTTTGAAGCATGTTGATTTGGATTTCTATGAACATTGTGTTTATGGAAAATAGAAGAGGGTTAGATTTATCAAAGTTTGGAAGGAAAAGAAGAGCAAAAAAATAGAACTTGTGCATACAGATGTATGGGGGCATTCTCAGATCTCATCTCTCGGTGGATATTGCTATTATGTTACTTTTATTGATGATGAAACTAGGAAAAATTGGATTTATTGTATTTAGAATAAATCTGATGTATTTGATACTTTCAAGAAATGGATATCTTTGGTTGAGAATGAGACAAGAAATAAGTTGAAGTGTCTCATATCAGAGAATGGAAGTAAATAGTGTTGCAAAGAGTTTCATAACTATTGTTCAGAGCATGGAATTCATGGAGAGAGTATAATTCCAAAAACACCACATGAAAATGGTGTATTAGAAAATATGAATAAGACAATAATGGAGCGTGCAAGGTGCATGCGATTGCATGTAGGATTTCCTTTACAATTTTGGGTAGATTCTGTAGATATTCATCTTTATCTAATAAACCGAGGGCTTTCAAGTTCCTTGGATGGTGGTATTCTTGAGGAGGCATGGATAGGTAAAATGATAAACTACTCATTTTTAAAGACTTTCGATGGTGAAGCCTTTGTCCACATTAATAAATAAAATAGAAAAAAGCTTGAGGCAAAATCAAAGAAATGTACCTTTATTTGATATGGTGTTAATGATTTTGGTTATCACTTATATGATTATGAAAATGACAAAATAATTAGGAGCAGAGATGTCATATTACATGAAAAGGTCTTGTATAAGGATCAGATGCAGGGATAGAAATAAGAAAAGGAAAAAAAAAATACATGGTGCTTGATGAGATCACAGAAAAAGTAAAGGTGCTTGAAAATCATAATGATCAGCAACCACAACACCAACAACAATAGGCACCTCAAACACCTAAAATTGGTATTAGAAGATCTACCAAGATAAGTAGACCCCTAAATGATACTATCCTTCATTATTTTATATATTGTTGACTGATTCTAGCATACCAAAAAGATATGAAGAAGAAATGCAGGTAGAAACCAGGAATAAGTGGGAGAAATCCATGGAAGAAGAGATGGATGCTTTGATACATGACTAGACTTGGGACTTAGTCAAGTTTCCTATAGGTAAAACATCATTGTAGAATAAATGGGATTACAGGTTGAAGGAAGAAGATGGAAGTAAACAAAGCTATACATTTAGACTTGTGGTGAAGGGATTTTCACAAAACAGAGGTATAGACTTTGATGAAATTTTTTCTCCTATTGTTAAAATGACTTCGATCAAAACTATTTTAAGTCTAGTGACAGCAGAAGACCTCCATCTTAAGCAGTTATATGTAAAGACAACCTTTCTTCATGGGGATTTAGAGGAAGAAATATATATGCAGCATCCACAAGGGTATGAGGTCAAGGGGAAGGAGAAATTAGTGTGCAAATTGAAGAAGAGATTGCATGGATTAAAACGGGCTCCAAGGAAGTGGTATCTAAAATTTGACAAGTTTATGACTGAAAAAGGTTATATTAGATGTCATTTTGATCATTGCATTTATATTAAAAATCAAAATGATGGTAGCTATATTATATTGCTATTGTCTATACGTGGCATGCTTTTTGCATGGTTTAATATGTAGGAAATAAATGTGCTCAAAATAAAATTAGCAAATTCATTTGTAATGAAGGATTTGTGTGTTGCAAAACAAATCCTTGGTATGAGAATAACTAGAGACAAGAAAAATTACAAATTAACATTGTATTAGAGTGAGTACATAGAAAATGTGTTGGAAAGTTTTAATATGCACAATGCAAAACTAGTTAGTACACCTTTCACTAGCCATTTCAGTCCCAAGATTGAGGAAGAGATGTATTATATGTGTAAAGTTCCATATGCATCAACTCTTGGAAGATTAATGTATGCAATGTTCTTCACAATTCCTGATATTACACTTGCAATGGGAGTTGTAATCAAGTATATGAACAATCTAGGAAGAGGGCATTGGATGGTAGTGAAGTGGATTGTCAGGTATTTTAGAGGTACCACAAATCAAGAATTATGTTTTGGAGGTTCAAACATTGTTTCATAGGGATATGTTGATGATGATATGGCAGGTGATAGAGATAACAAGAGGGGCACCATAGGGTATGTGTTTACTATATGTGGAACAATTGTCAGTTGGGTTTCAAAATTGCAAAACATTGTTTAACTTTCAACAACGAAAGCAGAGTATGGTTCTGATACAAAGGCTAGTAAAGAAATGATTTGGTTACAAAGGTTTATGGATGAATTGGGAAAGAAGTAGGAGATAGGAAAGTTATACAGTGGCAACCAAAGTGTCATTCATCTTGCAAAGAACTCAACATTTCATTCCAAGACTAAACATATACAACTTAAGTACCATTTCATATGGCCAATAGTGTTGGAAGATGGACAATTGAAGCTAGAAAAGATATAAAATATCAAGAATCCTTCATATATGTTAATAAAGGTTGTAACCAGGGAGAAAATGAGATTATGCTCAATTTCAATTAGTCTTATAGTATCATGTTGAAGATGAGAAACAACCAGGCCCAAGTGGAGTGATTGTCCAACAAGTGAATAAATGATGGAGATTATATAATCAGTCCCCAAGTGGCAGATTATTGGGTATGGAGCCTGATTATCTTCTTGATTGTTCAGAGGTTTTTTCTTTCAATTGTATTGGATTCCTATTCCTAACGGGGTAGAAAATCCACCTTATGATCTTCTTTAGGTGGTCCAGGGGGGTGACGATAATTTTAGGAGTCCCCCCCCCCCAAGTAGGGGTTTGGGGGAAACACCCCCAAAGCTAAAAATAGATGAAAAAATGCCTTGTAAAATATTGTAATTTCGTAGTCAATCTATGTTGTTTATTAGGTGGATGATCTGATAGTAGAAGTTATGTTAATTTAGGGATTTTCCACTGAAAGGAAACCCTCGGTTTATATGAGGTAATTGCGGTTGTGTATTATTATTCTGAGCAAGAAAGAGAGAGGAGACTATGTGAGAGTGAAGAGGAAATTATAGCAGATCTTTTGTAGGTTGTATCTCTTCATTTTTTTGGATAATATAAAAGGAAGGACAATCTATTTCTTCGTGGATGTAGCCCAAATTGGATGAACCACGTATATATGTGTCTCTCTTGTTTCATGTGTTTCTCTATTTGTCCTTCTGCAATATTTTATGTGTTTCAATGCTCTGTTTATTAATTTCTAACACTATGAGGCAACCACAGTAAAATGTTTCTCAAAATCTTCCTGCAATAAGCCAATTCCAAGTGAATGCTTAATAAGTTCTTCCAAAATAAACACAATGCCATTAACATGTTGATCCATTAGAATAAAAAAATTTCCCCCTAAATATGTGATCTTCCATTGCACCATAACAACACTCTCTACGAATATTTCATGCTCTAAATCTTCATCACACATACTCTAAGCAGATTCACCATTAGTAGCATAAATCGTTGTAGCACATATTAGGTCAAAATACATGGTTGTTATGTCTTCAAAAATATATCATAGATATCAACATATAATTCCATCAATGTTATATATATATGACTATTCTAGCTGTTGAAAAATAAAAATAGATCAGAAATAAAACCAATACTTCAAACCTCATATGGCTACACCTGAGCACATATATCACCTTCCTACAACACAAATTTCTCCATATAAAATGTCTCTAATATAGATGCACCTCCAATGGTCTACATCTAAATCAAGATGAAACCATATGCTCCACCTAAGACCATACAAGCATTAGTTTTTGGTGGGAGACTCTTTATTCTCCTTTCTCCTCCATATTTTGATAGGATGATAGTTGAGATGTGCATCATCTTCTTACTTCTTGTGTGGTTGGCCTTGTATTATCTTCTCTCTTTGACTGGATTGCCTATAACACATAGGCATCTTAAAATATTTGGACTTATGGCCCACATTGTCGCATACATAACACCTTATGTGACAAAGGAACAAGGGAATAAATCCATATATTTTGATGATTTTTTTTCTACTCCTTGCGTATGCCCTTCAGTCAATAGCCCTATGGAAAAAAGCATTGCATTAGAAATAGTAACCATAAAAAGGACTTTTATAACTGGCTTTTTCTAATTTTCGTGATGGGAGAAATATTTATTGCATTGGATGCTTAAGGTTTCTTTCCCTTTGGCTTCTCCTTTTGTTGAGAGGACTTGATATTTTTAATTTTGTAATTTGTCTCTATGTTCCTATTGATGGTGCTAGAAATCCATCAACCAAGGGATCTCCTCGATGAAAAGTCACAATCAAAATTCACACCATTTGGTGTGGAAGCCCTTCCAGAAATAAGGCCTGACTACCATATGTTCTTAAATATTTTCCTTCACTTGTATGGTCAACGCAAGAGAATAATGCACATGTGCTTTCAGATGAACAAGTGAGTATGCCTTGTGGAACGTTCAGTAGTAGAATGTATCAAGGTTCTTCTATCAGAGGGGAAATAAGAGTGAGCCTTTAAAAGAAGATTAATAGTACTAATCTAGTAAATACACATGAACATATACATATGAATGAATCATTGATCAACTAGGAAAGTAGTTCACATAGAAGCAATGATTGTTAAAATAAATAGAACACACCATCAACAAGATAAGTTTCAAAGACAACAAAATAGTTCAACTTCCTTAGTACGAATAAGAAAAAAATACATCGCAAACATTCAAAGAGTAGTCGTACAATATTTACGACATGCATGTGAAACTGTACTCACTGGGGGAGATTCAAGTATTAATAAAAAGTTTCAAGATACAACTGTACAATGAGCACTACTAACTCCAATAGTGGAGCATTAGAGAATAAACTTGCTCCTCAAAAGAATTATCTTCATCTCTAATGCCTGATAGGAGGATCCAAGGTGAAAAGTGTTTTGCATGAGCTATGAGGGTGTACATATAAAAAACTGGGTGACCATTCACCTCCTTTATGACTCTTGGACTACCCACATGATTGTTTGACTTCACTATGACGTTTTGACTCTTTCATGACTTTTCAAAATCTATGGATGACTCTTGGAATTCCACTTTACATTACATTTTTGATACATTGAAATTACATAATCCACAAATGATGTGTATAATGATGACATGACACCTTCACAAGACATGGCATGACATTTATGACATGGAATATGTGATGATATGGTAATTTCAAGACATTCATTTTGTTGCTAACTTTGTATCTTCTAGAAAGATGGTACATGTTCTTCTTCTTCCTCCTCTACAAGGACGGAAGATAGAAAGTCTACAACATGATCTTGATATCTAGTTGATGTTGCAATGAAGTGTCCCTTTGACTTTTCCTTATTGATCAACTTGCATATTCTACTAGGTCCCTATAATACTAGTGATTCCCCCATTACTATTGTCATTGTATCCCTTATTGTTATTATTGTGCCCCATAGAATCCCACTAATTTTATTTTTGCACCTTTATATTATTATTGTTAGGTCAGCTTGGTTATATTGTGAACCCTTAGACTCCTATATATAGAAAGGAGGTTTTGTCATTTGAATCATCCAAGAATAGTTCATTTGCATAATGTAAAGGAGGTCTCCCCCTCAAAGAAGCTGAATCCTAAGGCGTTGATATATCTTTTATATCTTTTTGTGAGTTGGTTTCATAACATTTGGTATTAGAGCTTTGGATTCTAGGGTTTTGTTGCTCCAAACAGGGCATTTGGGAATGTTTGCTATAACTTTTTGTCTGTGATGTTTCAGAAGCAAAAAGAAAAAACCAGTTGAGATGTAATCTTGATGAACTTCGGCCCTGAATTGCATATCTTGTCTCACTATATTGTCAGAGATATGATCTGAGGAAGTTAGGGTTTTTGCAAGCTCTAGAATTTCATCTAAAATAGGTTATCGTGGAATGTTCACTATAGCGCTTTCTCTACGAAGTTTCACAAGCTTAAAAAAAAAAAAACCCATTTGACAAGAGTCAGTCTAAACCTTGGCTCCAAATTTCAAATCCTGTCTCACTATATTTTCAGAGATATAATCTAAGGAAGTTAAGAGTTTTGCAGACCCCTGAATTACATTCCAAACAAGTCACCTTGGGAAAATCATCATAACTTTCTCTCTGAGAATCAGATTGAATTTTCGTAAGAAGTTACAGAAAGAGGATGGACTGTAGTTTTTTGGATACCATTGTCAGAACCTAAGGTTGAAATAGTGACCCGCGGCATGTCACACAAGTTCGGTATACTAAACAAGTATATACTCAGGTCATCGTGGGAGATTTGGCATAACTCTTCATTGGAGAATCCAACCTTGATCAGACTTATGGAGTTACAAATATTACTCAGAGGGTTACCGCAGGAAGAAATTGCAAACCTTGGACATCCAAAATTACAGAAATACATTAGATTCAATATCAAGCTCCTACAAAGTGAGAAGAAAAAGGCGTGTAGCAGTTTTTTAAATTTTTGCATAAACTTGGTTTGAAAAATCAATTTGAAGGAATTCAAAGAGCATAATGAAACATTATTATCAGTAATTGATACCATTGTTATCACCCTAAAACTTTTGTTTCTAAACTTTGGAAATTTTCCTTGTTTCTATTCATAGTCTTATTGGGTCATCTCATCTCAATAGTGTCATTCTCTTTGGCAAATAAAGTTTGACAGCCTCATTCCATGTCCTAGAAGCCTCACCATGTGTTTAGAAGCCATATCTCACATCATTTTGAAGAAATTTTGAAATTAGCTATGAATCCACATTTTCGTAGCGTAGACAGTGTAAAAAGCCTATTTTGTGCTACGAAATCACTGAACTAGGAGTTTTTGTAGCATGCTTCAAAACCACTGGAAAAGCCTATTTCAACATAAAAGACTATGTTTTCTGCTTTTACTAGTCAACTTCCAAAAGGGCTCCTAAGCAGCGGAGAACTCAATTTTGAAAACTGAAAGAGGCTTTTCTTCCTAACATACTGAACTACAAAAACCTCTTTCATTTTCTTCAAATTAGTTACGAGTTGGGGAACTTTATGGTTAACCTTGCACTATGAAACAACTGTAGGTGTAGTTTTTCACTAATAAGAATTTTCCAATTTACACCTGATATTCAAAGACAGTTTCTGGTCATAAGAAAAGGTATTTTGGAATTCTAAAGGTGCTTTGTCTTCATCAACTCTCTAGCTACAATAACCTATCTCACTCTCTTCATAATTGTTACCAATTGGGAGATACTAAGATTTCTTTGAAACCCTAATTTCAGAGAACAAATTTTTCATGTTTTACATGTGTTTTTCAAGGATAGATTTTGGACAGTTGGAGAAGTAGTTTAAAAAACCAAGAGGTTTTTTTTCTAGACTGCATGGACTATAAAAATCTCCTTCAGTTTCATAAAATATGTCATGGATGAGAAGATAAAGGCTCTATCCCACGTGTTAATTTTCAAAGATCCTAAACCTAAAAACAGGGAAACATGTTCCCTAATTCCTATGGTTTATCATCAACACTAAGGTGACAACGTGGGAGGCTTCATCAAATTCAACCTCATGAGGTTGTAGCTATTAAAGAATTCATTCAATGTTTAGTTAAGGTGGTTTAGTCATAACAAGGAATTGTACTCCTAATTGTATTAGGACTCTAGGACTATTAGTTAGCTATCAAATGCATTTAAAGGTTTGTTTTATGGTTAGAGTAGGTGTCACTCATGGAAAATTTGAATTCTTTTGATGAGGGATGAGGGAATCTATGTTGTAAATGCTATATATTAAGCAAGAGGTTGAATTAGCAAAGGGTTGGAGACTTTTTGGCTTAGATACTTCTCTATGTGCAGACTTTGTATATTTTTAACCTAATGAAGATTTTCTACTTAGACAACTCAAGATTCATGAAGAGTTCTTCTATGTTCTTGTTTTGATAGCATCTTCCAATACTTACATTGCAGTGGTGTTTACTTATGATACTCAGAACTCATGAATGATGCTCTGACTTCCTTCATAGATAAACTAATTGTGTTTCACTGTTTTATGTTTGCATTTTTGTACTTGAACACTATAATGCCTTGACTTCCATACTAGGTAGAATATTTTGGCTTCACTACTCAGGATTCAAAGAGAGTTTTTAATGTCCTATTGTCTCATGGATTTCCTCTTTCACTGACTTGTAGTGGTATGAATACATGTTACTTAGAACTCATAAATGATGCTCTAACTTCCTTCATGTATTCATAAACTGTGTTTCCTTGCATTGTATCTTTGTTTTGTTGGTGTATAAAGACTCTCTATGCCTTGACTTTCATGTTAAGTTGATCTTGTTGTGGTACTAAAGCATACTTTGAATCCATAGCCCAATGGTAGCCATCTTTCATCTTTCAACCTATAAACATATAAAATCATAAACCATAGAGTTATCCATCTATATTATCATTAATCAATATCATTAACCTTTGAGAGAGCCCTCTTAGGCTGACAAGGTTAAGCCTCAGCTAAAATATTGGTTTGAAATAATTACATTGTTGTAGTCTAATCAACAGCCTATCAGGATCCTATTTTGGTGATAACATTTTGGTGCGTTTGCTGGGGGACTAAAGATTATTCATTCCTGAAATCAAGAAAGCTAAACTTCTGAAGGTAGCAGGAGCTCAGAATGTAGCAGGAGCTCAGAATGTTTTCGAGGCTGCAATCTACCTTGACGACTCCACACATCAAATAACAAATTGGAAGGTGACTCCAATGCTTGAAGATCAGTAGCTTGATGAAGTTTTAAGATGAGTTCCATCACAAGAATGAATGCCAAGTATGCCCCAATGAACCGGTCTCATATCCCTGGTTTTCCAAATCCTATGCCAAAGTTTGATTGGCTAGATGATCTTCCAATATTCAAATATGAAAAGAAAGACAATGTTGCTCTTCATTTGGTTAGGTTCCATATGCATGTACGCGGTCTTAAGGTTTAGTTCCCTAAATATTGTTTCATGAGGATGTTTATGACCATTTTAGAAGGAAAAACATGGTCTTGGTATAAAATCTTGGAAAATGGTTCATTATATTCTCTTGCTAATTTCCATGATGTATTCTATGACATGTATAAAGAGTGTCATCCCTCCTTATTGTTGGTCAAAGATTGTTGTAAACATTCTACAAGTTTTATTCAATATTTGGATGATTGTTATGATGATGATGAATTCATAGATGAAGAAATTTTATAGGCTCTTCCTAATAATACATTTCAACACCAAGAATAAAGGATAACATCCCATGAAATGCAGCATGAAAATCAGCAGGGGTTTACTTGTGAAAATCATATTACGTCCTCCGAGATTGATGTAGAGATGCAACAGACTTGTCAATATTCGGATCATAATGAAGATGAAAATAATTGCAAACACCAAGAAGAAATACTAGAAGAAATTTTTTATAACCCTCAGGCAGAGGAAAAGATTGATCATTTATGTAATTCCTTGCAACAAATTACATCAATGAATGATCTTAATAATGAAGAAAATTACATTGTTTGTGGGAATCATTCAAAAAAGAAGTTGGATAGCATATCAAAGGAATTTTGTGTGGTTGAGAATCAGTTGTCTGAAGATATAGAATGTTATGAGAATCATCAAACTAATCATGTGTTTTTTAACCCTATAGCTAACTACATGGAAAATATTTATTATTCAGGCTTCCAATTATATTCTCATCTTGAAGAACAGTTACACCTCATGCTGCCTTGGTTATTTCAGTATCTAGTTTATTTTTGCTTCAAGCACAGTCAAGAGATTCAAGTGTCAAATCAAATCGATGACTGGCTTCATTGGAAGTCTCATGTTCCTTGAGCTACAAGTGGAGATTGTAGCTAATAGGGTAGGTAGGAATGTGCAAATAAGCTCAGGGTAGGTGGACTGAGCATCTGTTTCAGTAGGTGCAAGTTGAATTCTTCTTACAGAAATCATTAAAGGCTTGAGGATCAGATTTGGTAGAAATTCATAGTTTTATTCTAAAGGATGGATAGTAGCACTGGAACCGCAGGTTCTTAGTGTACCACAAAGGCACACTATCTGAAGTGGAGCCACTGTTATCACCCTAAAATTTTTGTTTCTAAACTTTGGAAAGTTTTCCTTCTTTCTAGTCATATTCTTATAATAGGTTTTGAGCCATCTCATCTCAATAGTGTCATTCTCTTTGCCAAATAAAGTTTGACAGCCTCATTCCATGTCCTAGAAGCCTCACCATGTGTTTATAAGTCATATCTCACATCATTTTGAAGAAATTTTGAAATTAGCTACGAATCCACATTTTCGTAGCACAGATAGTGTAAAAATCCTATTTTGTGCTATGAAATCACTGAACTAGAGTTTTCATAGCATGCTACGAAACCATTGAAAAACACTGTTTCAGCATAAAAGACTTGGTTTTCTGTTTTTACTAGTCAACTTCCAGAAGGTTTCTTGAGCAATTGAGAACTCAATTTTAAAAATTGAAAGAGGCTTTTCTTCCCAACATACTGAACTACAAAAAACTGTTTCCATTTCTTAAAATTCATTGAGGTGGGATAAATTTATGGTTAAGCTTGTCCTATGAAATTGTTGTAGGTGCAGTTTTTCACAAAACAGAATTTTCCAATTTACACCTGATATTCAAACATTTTTGAGTAACAAGAAAAGGCATTTTAGAATTATGAAGTAATTTTTCCTTCATAAACTCTCTAGCTACAATAACCTATATCACTTTCTTCATAAGTGTTATCAGTTGGGAGATACTAAGATTTCTTTGGAACCCTAATTTCAGAGAACAGATTTTTTCTGTTTTACACATGTTTTTCAAGGACAGATTCTGGACAGCTGGAGAAGTGTCTTAAAAACCCAAGAGAGGTTTTTGTTCTAGATAGCATGGAATATAAAAACCTCTTTCAGTTTCGTAAAATATGTCATGGAGGAGAAGATAAAGGCTCTGTCCCACGTGCTAATTTTCAGAGATCCTAAACCTATAAACAGGGAAACATGTTCCCTAATTCCTAGGGTTTATCATCAGCAGTAAGGTGACAACGTGGGAGGCTTCATCAAATTTTACCTCATGAGGTTGTAATTGTCAAATAATGCATTCAATGTTTAGTTAAGGTGGTTTAGTCATAACAAGGAGTTGTACTCCTAACTGTATTAGGACTCTAGGACTGTTAGTTAGCTCTCAAATGCATTTAAACGTTTGTTTTATGGTTAGAATAGGTTTCACTCATGGAAAATTCGAATTCTCTTGATGAGGATGAGGGACTATATGTTTTAAATGCTATATATGAAGGAAGAGGTTGAATTAGCAAAGGTTTGGAGACTTTTTGGCTCAGCTACTGCTCTATGTGGAGACTGTGTATATTTTTAACCTAATGCAGATTTTCTACTTAGACAACTCAAGATTCATGAAGAGTTCTTGTATGTTCTTGTTTTGATGGAATCTTCCAATACTTACATTGTAGTGGTTTTTACTTATGATACTCAAAACTCATAAATGATGCTCTGACTTCCTTCATAGATAAACTAATTGTGTTTCATTATTTTATGTTTGCATTTCTGCACTTGAACTCTATAATGCCTTGACTTCCATGCCAGGTAGAATGTTTTGGCTTCACTACTCAGGATTCAAAGAGAGTTTTTAATGTCCTATTGTGTCATGGCTTTCCTCTTTCACTTACTTGCAATGGTATGAATACATGTTACTTAGAACTCATCAATGATGCTCTAACTTCCTTCATGTATTTATAAAATGTGTTCCCTTGCATTGTATCTTTGTTTTGTTGGTGCATAAAGACTCTCTATGCTCTGACTTTCATGTTAAGCTGATCTTGTTGTGGTATTGAAACATAATTTGACCCCATAGCTCAATGGTAGCCAACCTTCATCTTTCAACCTATAAACATATAAAATCATAAACCATAGAGTTAGGCATCTATATTATCATTAATCAATATAATTAACCTTTGAGAGAGCCCTCTTAGGCTAAGGAGGCTAAGCGTCAACTAAAGGATTGGTTTGAAATAGTTACACTGAGGTAGTCTAATCAGTAGCCTATCAAGGTCCTATTTTGGTGATAACAGCCTTGAAGAAAGAAAATGGAAACACCTAGTAAGAAACCTGAAAGCTCTAGCATGAGTCATGAAGAAGAGGAAGAAACGCAACATGATATATCAAAATTACGAGACCAAGTGCAACAAATCTCACTCACACAAAAACTAATAGAATCTAAGATGGATGGTTTAAAGAAAGACGTAGAAGCTAAGATGTATGGCGTGGAAGCTAAGGTGGATGGTTTAAAGAAAGGTGTGGAAGCTAAGATGGATGGTTTAAATAAAGGCGTAGAAGCTAAGATGAATGGCATGGAAGCTAAGATGGATGACGTGGAAGCTAAGATGGATGGGGTGGAAGCTAAGATGGATGATTTGAAGACAAGCATGGAAGGTTTGAACACAGATTTGACAAAGTTTCTACAAGAAATGCTTACTAATGGAAAAAAAAGTAGTAAAGGAAACTCATGATGAGAACAAGAAAAATGTTAATCATGATTTCATAGATTCGAACATTGGATCGAAGAACCACCATGTTCCAAATATTGATATGAGGAAGTTTGATGGCAAGGATCCTCGAACATGGATACTACAGATGGAGCAATTTTTTGATCTCTATAATGTAAACGCACAAAAGGTACGCATTGCAACTTTATATTTGGAACCAAATCAGTTTGTATGGTATCGATGGATTTTCTCTCATAAACAAATTGTCACTTGGGCTAATTTTATGGATGAAATGATAGCACATTATGAGGATACAAAATGCAACACATTTTTTAGCCAATTGATAAATCTCAAACAAAAGGGTTCAATGATGGAGCACATTGAGGATTTCCAAAAGCTGAATATAAGGGTAAAAGATATTCCAGGGTAGCATAGGATTGATGTGTTCATGCAGGCTTTAAAAGATAACATCCAACATGAGGTTCACCTTTGGGAACCAGATTCATTGGAGAAGGCATTCAGGTTGGCAAGAAAAATGGAAAGCAAAATTATGGCAACAAGGAAGCCTACCACTCATAATCATAAGGATGGAAGTGTTGGTGCCCCTAGCCATCCACAACCTACAAGGTTGACACCACAAAAATTGGAAGAAAAAAGAGCAAAAGGGCTTTGTTACAGTTGTGATAGCAAATACACTAAAGGTCATAAGTGTGTTGAGAAGAAATTATTTTAGATAGATTGTGAAGAGGATGAAAAAAAGGAACAAGAAACATCAAAAGAAGAGGATATACACCAAGAAAAAACCCTAGAAAAAGAACAAATGAATCTGACCATATCTTGTAATGCATTGGCTGGAATTACCACTCCTCAAACTATCTAGATAGAATGGCATATCAAGAAGAAAAAGGTAATAGTGTTCCTGGATTTAAGACATCTATGGTATATATCTTTAAACTTGTTTACCGGAGAATTCACAGTAAAAACCATTTTCCGTCAACGTTTCAAATCCCAACTGGGATCCATCATTAGGACTTTCTTGAATACTGATAGTAGAAGAGCTTAATTGAAGGATTTAAATAGTTATGAGGAGAGTAGATTTTAGGATGAGATGAATGTCGGTTTTGTTTAAGAATATTAATTGTAGATTTTGAATAATTTTGATTAATTACTAATGAGTTAATTTATTCATTTAAATTATTATATTATAAATCCTTAATCTAATCATCACTAACGCTAATAATAAACTTAATAATTAATATAAATTTTTAATAATAATATTAATACTAATATTAATCATTTAATATTAATATTAATATTAAAGGTAGTACATATAATAATATTAGTAATATTAAACTAAATACAAATAAGACTTTTTATATTAAAATATATGTTAGTATAATATTATTAATTAAAAATTAGAATGAAGAAAATAACTATTTTATATATATTAGGTATCTAATGAATAGTAATATTAGTACATTGAGCAGTCCCCAAGAGTTAGCTCAA
>APFE030737754.1:41254-98152 GCA_000404065.3 Pinus taeda
GCACTAGTCTTAGCTACACCAGACTTCACAAAAACCTTTATTGTGGAATGTGATGCCTCAAGAAATGGAATTGGTGTTTTTTAATGCAAGAAGAAAGACCCATTTCTTTCGAAAGTCATCCAATCAAAGGAAAATATTTACACAAATCTATTTATGAGAAGGAAATGTTGGCAATACTACATGCACTTAAGAAATGGCAACCCTACCTAATGGGAGGACACTTCAAGGTAAAAACAAATCATGATAGTCTTAAATACTTTTTAGAACAAATATTATCTTCAAAAGAGCAGCAAAAATGGGTCATAAATATGTTGGGCTATGACTTTGAAATAATATACAAAAAAAAGGAAGCAAAATGTTGTGGCATATGCGCTCTCAAGAAGTGATGAGGATGTGGAAGCATTTATTTGCCTCATTTCTATTATCCAACCAAATTGAATAAACGAAGCAAGGGATGAATGGAATAATCACGAGGAAGTGTGGGCACTCATTCAAAAGATACAACAAAATCCCAGTACATCTGATACATTTAGTTGGAAAAATGATTTGTTATGGTATGAGGATCAGTTATACCTATGTAAGAATTCCCAACTCAAACAAAATATTCTTAGGGAATTGCACACCTCTCCCTTAGGAGGGAAATTAGGATTTCTAAAAACCTACCACAGGGTTAAGAAGGATTTTTTTTAGGAGGGCCTTAAATCAGATATTCAAAATTTTGTGGCAGAATGTTTGGTTTTCCAACAAAATAAAGTTGAAACAATTAAGACTTCAAGACTATTACAACCTTTATCAATTCCAAGCCAACGTTGGGAGGAGGTTTCAATGGATTTTATCACAAGTTTACCCAAGTCTAAAGGAAAGAGTGTTATCATGGTGGTAGTTGACAGACTTACCAAGTATGCACACTTTTGTGCATTATCTTATCCATTTAAAGTGAGTACATCTTCTACTACATTTATGGAAATAATTCAAAAGCTACATGGAAACCCAAAGATTATTGTAAGCGACAGAGATCCCATTTTCACTAGAAATTTTTGGACATAATTATTTTCTTGTCTTGGTACTCAATTAGCTCATAGCTCATCTTATCATCCTCAATCTGATGGGAAAATTGAGATAGTAAACAAATGTTTTGAAGGATATCTTTGTTTCTTTTTATTTGATAAACATACACAATGGGTGAAATGGTTGTCTCTGGCTGAATGGTGGTATAACACTTCCTTGAATACTGCAATAAAAATGACCCCATTTATGGCACTTTATGGATATCATCCACCATCCATCACATCTATTTAAGAGAAAATTATAAGGTTCAAGTAGTGGAAGATCACATCGAGCATAAACAACAAGTTCTCCAACTCTTAAAGGATAACCTCACCTTGGCACATAATAGAATGAAACAACAGGCAGATCAACATCACAGCAAAAGAAGTTTTGATGTAGGTGATTGGGTATTCCTACGACTACAACCATATAAACAAATGTCCCTCAAGCAAGATAAGAAGGATAATAAATTATCACCAAAGTATTATGGTCCATAGAAGGTGTTGAAAAATATAGGTACTATGGCATACAAATTGGAGCTTCCTGTAGCTTCCCAAGTGCACCCAGTTTTCTATGTTTCATGTTTAAAGAAGTTATGGGTGATAAGATTTGAGTTCAAATAATATTTCCAGAACTTGATGGGGAAGGAAAAATCATATTGGAACCTGAAGCAGTCAAAGAAACAAACACTCAACAGCTAAGAAATCGATCAATTTAAGAGTATCTCATCAAGTGGAAGAACTTACCTGTTGAAGATTCCACATGAGAGGATGAGAATTTTAAACAGAAGAATCCAAAACTACTCAAGTGTTCAGGACAACAACTTTTAAAGGAAAGGGGCATGTTAGGTCCCTATAATAGTAGTGATTCCCCCATTACTATTGTCATTGTATCCGTTATTGTTATTATTGTGCCCCATAGAATCCCACTATTGTTATTTTTGTGCCTTTATATTATTATGGTTAGGTTGGCTTGGTTATATTGTGGCCCCTTAGACTCCTATATATAGAAAGGAGGTTTTGTCATTTGAATCATCCAAGAATTGTTCATTTGTGTAATGTAAAGGAGGTTTCCCCCTCGAAGAGGCTAAATTATAAGGAGTTGATATATCTTTCCTGTCCTTTTGTGAGTTGGTTTCATAACATTTTCCACTACAAACATGTCTTCTAGTAGGGTCTCCTTCTTCATCATCCTGTCATGACATGATATAATACCTAAAACTGAAATCCACTCATAATGAGATGACATTAGTATGATAAAACCCTTCTAACATGCTTCATGTCAACCACTCACTTAGATGGAGCTGAGTGTTGGGTTGAGAGAATGGCTCAAGGATTACGTAGTTACGTAGCTCAGTAGGTAAGGGGCCAAGACTGAGCCATTAGACTATGCAATGTATAGTTCATGCAAGCCAGGGCAAGGAAACTACATAGTTTAGGGGCTCAATAAGACAAGCCTGGGGCTTTAAGATTGAGGTTTCCCATTTTGTAGTTCTAGAGGTACAAAGACCTAGGGCTAACATAGTTTCTCATTTCAAGAGGTTAGACTAGAGGCTTAATGCTTGAGACTACATAATGCATAAAATAAGGTGACTAGAAGGCAAGGTTGCATAGTTCTGGAGCTCAAGGGTGAGGGATGAGCACTAAGGCTATGCATTATGTATTTTTGGGAGGAAATATATGTGCATTGTGCATTTCCAAGAGGCAATCTCTGTGCTTGAGGGTTTATTTTGTAGAGTGCACAGTTCAGGAAGGTTGAGTGAAGTCAAGTTGCTTGGGTAGGGAAATTTCTAGATTTGGCTAAGTGTAGGATTAGTGAGATCAAAATAAACAAGAACAAAACCTAAACATGATCACATACTGAGAAAAATTAATGACATAACATTGATCACTTATAAACATAAGAACAACATGATCCCCTTAATGTGACGAGAATACAACAACTTCCTCAAAGTGTGACACTTAAGGTACACTTTGCAATGACAGTGACGAAACTTGTGTGACAATGCATGCAACTTTGGTAATGAGTGTAATACATGTCTATATGATAAATAAGACTCATTAACACCAAACTTACCCTTTGCAACAAATTGTAACTCCGCTTATGTGATGCACGACACTTCCCATGCCCAAACGAAAACACATGCGATAGTAAGAGAAAAATGCAAATGACACTTGTAAAATATGAATGACATTGAAAATGACACATGCCAAAGAAAATATAACAAGAAAATGGTACCTATTAAAGTGAAAACAAGAAAAATCAGTTTTCATAAACATGAAATAAAAGCAAACGAATACAAAGGTGCACAAAAGTGACAACTTAGCAAACTCACCGAAATAGAAGTATAATCACAACGAAAAGTGAGAGATAGTCAATGAAAGTGAACAATAACTCTTGACATAGGTTGAACATTGCATAGGAAATGTTGTGATTAACTTGTTCTATGCATGTTCGAGCTTGCATAAAAGAATGTGCTCATGAACTTGTAGTGAACTGAGCATGTGTGCCTAGGTGACTTTAACACTTATAATTTAAGGAGAAGGCTAGAATACTTAGAAAAAGAATCACTTGATCATAAAATGAATATGGAAGGAAGGATCACAAGATCCACATTAAGCTCCAAAATTCAAGTGTAGACCAAATGTTGGAGGGTGTTTGTCATAGCGAAAACACTTGGCAACACACTGGTAGAACTCCATCTTCTCTTCCTTGACCTAACTTTATGCACATGGTCTAGCTTTGTAGGACGTATTGATTCATAATGAAAATTACTTTGGCTTCCCCACTCAACCCAATTATAGATATAGTCCCGTTCATCTCTTTCTCAGTTGAAAACATTCATAAGACCAACCATATCACAATGTTTTGATTTAGGAGAAGGGTAATGTAATTCACGAGCTTAAGATATTCAAAGTATGAGTTTTCATTTGTAGTGTTGCTCTAGTTCCAGTAGACTTGGATAGTACCCTGATGGAGTCACGACAAGAACACAAGCATTAATTCATTGCGAGTGACCTTGGATAGTGCCCCATGAAGTTACTTTCTTCACATCCTTTCGCAGGAATCATTTCTCTTCTTTTGTTAAAATTGTGGCAAGAAAAGGCTTCATTTGACTTGTGCCATAGCCAAATGGAGATATTTTATTTTCCACATTAGCAAGATGTCTTGGATTGCAATTAGTTGGAGTTACATGGCCTTCTATCCTAGAAAAGTCAGTAAATTTAAGTTTGTAGGCTAGTATTAGAGTTGTGCATGGGTTGATTGCTAAAATATAGTAATCTAGTGGAGTTATTTTTATTTAAACTCTATTATCTGAGTTGTAGTCATTATTAGATTCAGTAGGAGTTCAATGTAGTAATAACTATTGTTAACTCACTAATCTCTTAGTTAACTCATCAATTTACTAAAAATAGTCCCATTCATGCATGGAATTCGAATTTCCTAGTTGGAGCGGAGAAAAAGAATATTGTGATTGTCAATTGTATACTAGTTGAGTGTACAAGTTTTGCATTGGAGTGAGTGGTCAATTCCTTCAAGATTTTCACAAGGAAATAGGGAAATCTCCTATTTTTTGGGGAATTATTTCCCTAACGATTGAGAAAGGAAATAGGAGAAAATTTGAGGCCTATTTTGGATAAGTGTTGGTCATAGTAGCTTAGTGAGGAGGAGATTGGAATTTAAATGCAAGGTGTGTTTCATGTGTGAAGTAGTCATTGTAACTGATCCATATTCTCGCTTGAATTAATGCAAATTAGTAGAGGGATTTTTCCTAGTTAAGTTCCCCTATAAAATCTGTTAGTTCCAGTCTTTGCAGCCTGTCACCAGGGATCAACATGAGCTCTTACTAGGTTTGGTTTAGTTAGATGTTTTGCACATGATATTTAGCACAAAACACGTCACAAGTGTTTCCACCAGAAGAAGCTCAAAAAAATATTTCCAACAGTATATCACACTCCCGTAACCAGCTCCTAGATAAGAAGATATGATCAAAATGAATGATTGATTCTTGGTTATGCATGTTTTGAGGTCAGTTGCTGCACACAGGGACAAGTTTACAACAAAACTAGTTCGGAAAGGAATTTTACAAAATTGAAAGAGGATTTTGTCCATTACATACCAAGAAACAAAAACCTCCTTCATTTTATGCACAGGTGCTACTATGTGGGAGATATGCAGTAATATTTGGAGCCTTCATTAAAACAAAGCAAAATTTTCATTTATTTTACTGTTTTAGTCATTTTAGTGCGGTGCTATTTTACAACATATGGAAAGTATTTTTGAAAAACTTAAGGAGTTTTTTGTTAACCACGAGCCATTTAACAAAAACCTCTTTTAATTTATTCAAAGGTGTCTTGAATTCGGATATGTGACTAGATATTTACAGCTCATTTTCAGAAATTTAAATTTTTAATGATTTTCTGTTTTAGAGATGATTTTGTGGCACAAATTGCGAGCAACTAGAAACGAATTTCCAAAATTTGAGAGAGGTTGTTCTTGAAAATGATATTATCTACAAAAAACTCTTTCATGTTTATAAAAAATACTATGGTTTGGGGATACGAGTTCATGTTCAACACATATTTTCAAAAATTCTGTCCAAGTTTAATGTGACTGATTCTATTTTGAAGAAAATGGTTAAGTTCAATACCCTTAGTACGAGGATAAGAAAATGCATAAATTTTATCAATTTCATAGTGTAGAGGTTCAATTTTGGTAGTAGAGAGGCTGCTTGGCATTATGTAAAATTTTCCTGAATATCATTTTAATAAAGCAGTTTTCTGCCGTTTAGACGTGGGATTCATCACAGTGCTTAAATGTTCAGTATGTTTTTCTCCTGTAATTCATTCACACATTATGTTTTCCTCCTTTGTTTCAGAATTATCTAAGTGATATGTTAGGAATTCATTCATAAGGATGCTCCTTTCATGATGATTTTGCAGTTAGTTGTAATGGTAGTTTTAACAGAATTCATCCTTATTAGCTAGATGCTCTGTTGAGCAACCTTGTGATTTTCTTTCATCTAAAGTTGTTGTTGCAGATTCATCCTTTATCTGATGCCTATAGGGTAGTGGGATTTCTCCCTCATACTTCTCAAATTTACAATATTCACTTGGTTGAACATGGCACTTAATTTTCCCCAGGTTTTCCAGCAGAAACTGACATTGATGCCATAATCCAAATCATCCTTTCTCTTGTTGTTTCGACCCAAACAAATCAAACTATAAACCCTAAGCTACTATACCTAGCCTAAAATCTACATTAAATTTAGTCATCTCAATTCCTAATTTCCAATATCCTAATTGAGATTAACAAGGAAAGAGCCCTCTCCCGACCTGGTATGGCTAGCTAGTAGGTTAAGTGTGGTTTGATGTTACCCTAGACTAGCCTTTCTTCAGCCTGAGGTAGATCCAGGCTCTAACATAGTGGCAACCATACTGGGGAAGAGGTGACAGATATTCTCCGGGAAAGATCATTCAAGTTGCAGATCTGATTATTGATGGTGGAAAGCAGTCAGACACATATGAAGGCTGAAACATTCACCTGACAACTCCAACTCAATCCATAGATTCCAGTGCTCACTGATCCGTTCATGCACTAAAATAAAATGGTAGGGTATGTGGCAAACCTTGTGTTTTGTGAAGTTTTAAAAGAAGTTGGAGCTCAGTTAGTGGATATTGAAATTGATGAAGTATTTTTCATTATCTTTCTTTAATGTTTGAGATCTCTGAAGTTTCCTCCTAAAGCGAAAACTGGTTTCTTTGAGTTAGTTGTTGAAAAAATTGAGAAGGGGATTCAATATTTAAATGATCAGATCCAATCATATGAATTCTAATATCCCAAAATGTTCTTGGAAACTCTCCCTCGAAAAAAAGAAACAATAGAGCTACCCATGGATGTTTGCATTGACAGTTTGCAGTTGGAGGTCTGGGTTGAGGATTTAGGGCAGCAAATAGAGTCTCGTTTCGTTGATCCTATTGTTGCATATATGGAGTACTTTTTTGGTTTGAATGATAAGTCAGATTGTCTTTCACACAGCCAAATTCAATTTGTGCATGGATGGTTGTCAGCATTTACATTTGTGTCCTGGTTGAAGCACATTCAAGAAGTATCCTTGTCACAGTTACTTGATTGGTTGATCTGGCATTATAGTGTTACTTGATCTATCAATTTTTCAGCAAAGTAGGTTAGATTTGTACATAAATAAGCCGCCTGAGGAAACGTTTCAGTTTCCGGTATTTGTTTATGTACAGGTTGCAGTATGTGTATGTTTTATGGATTGGTATAAGTTGTTTTGGGTTTGCAGCTATTTAACCGTATTTCCCAATGGATGAGACACTTGGTCTATGATGTTCTTGACACCCCCAAGAAGCTATCATCCCCAATAAGGATGACGTTAGTACCAGTCTTCCCATCCTATCACCAGGGATCAACATGACCTCTTACTAGGTTTCGTTTGGTTAGATGTTTTGCACATGATATTCAACACAAAACATGTCACAAGTGTTTCCATCAGAGGACGCTCAGAAAAATATTTCCAATGGTATATCACACTCCCATAATCGGCTCCCAGATTAAAAGATATGATCAAAATGAATGATTGATTCTTAGTTATGCATGTTTTGAGGTCAGTTGCTGCACACAGGGACAAGTTTACAACAAAACCAATTTGGAAATAAATTTTACAAAAGTGAAGGAGCATTTTTTCCATTACATACCAAATAACAAAAACCTCCTTTAGTTTATGCACAGGTGCTACTATGTGGGAGATATACAGTGATATTTGGAGCCTTCATTAAAACAAAGCAAATTTTCATTTATTTTACTGTTTTAGTCATTTTAGTGGGGTGCCAATTTACAACATATGGAAAGTAATTTTGAAACACCCAAGGAGGTCTTTGTTAACCATAATTCATACAACAAAAACCTCTTTTAGTTTAGTCACAGGTGTCATGAATTTGGATATGTGACTGGATCTTTACAGCTCATTTTCACAAATTTAAATTTTTAATGATTTTCTGTTTTAGAGATGATTTTGTGGCATAGATTGCGAGCAACTGGAAACGAATTTCCAAAATTTGAGATAGATTTTTCTCCAACATGACTCTGTCTACAAAAAATATTTCATTTTTGTAACAAGTGCTATGGTTTAGGAGATACGAGTTCATCTTCAACACCTATTTTCAGAAATTTGGTCCAAGTTTAATGTAACTGATTCTATTTTGAATAAAATGGTTGAGCTCAATTCCCTTAGTACAAGGATGAACAAATATATATATTTTATGAATTTCATATTGTAGAGGTTCGATTTTGGTAGCAGAGAGGCTACTTGGAATTATGTAAAATTTTCCTGAATATCATTTTACTAAAGCAGTTTTCTGCCCTTTGGACCTGGGATTCATCACGGTGCTTAAATGTTCAATATGTTTTTCTCCTGTAATTCAATTACACATTATGTTTTTCTCCTTTGTTTCAGCATTATTTAAGTGATATTTTAGGAATTCATCCATAATTATTCTCCTTTCATGATGATTTTGTTTTTAGTTGTAATGGTAGTTTTAACAGAGTTCATCCTTGGCTAGATGCTCTGTTGAGCAACCTCGTGATTCTCTTTCATCTAAAGTTGTTGTTGCAGATTCATCCTTTGTCTAATGCCTGCAAAGCAGCGAGCTTTCTCCCTCATACTTCTCACATTTACAATCTTCACTTTGTTGAACATGGCACTTAATTTTTCCCATGTTTGTCGGTAGTAATTGACATTGATGCCATATTCCAAATCATCCTTTCTCTTGTTGTTTCAACCCAAACAAATCAAAATAGAAACCTTGAGCTACTATACCTAGCCTAAAATCTACATTAAATTCAGTCATCTCAAGCCCTAATTGCCAATATCCTAATTGAGATTGACAAGGAGAGAGCCCTCTCCCGACCTGGTAGGGCTAGCTACCAGGTTAAGCCTGGTTTGATGTTACCCTAGACCTACCTTCCTTTAGCCTGAGGTAGATCTATGCTCTCACAAAATCATTGTGATCCTTATGTTTTGATGGTTTAATGTTATTTTATGTGTTTCTATCATGCATTTTCTATTCTGGGGAATATTAGAATAAATTTGTGTCTCTTGTTTTCAATTCAAATTCATTAGTAGTAGAAAATTTCTTGACAGGTATACATGGTATCAACGCTATGGAAAACTCCATAGAAATCTTTCTCAAAATATTATCTCAGAGAAATTTCAACTTGTAGAGTTTTGGGGGTAGATTCTCTTTAGTGAAGGAAAAATATCTTTCAATGGATTGAGTCTTGAGTATGCACTAGAGGGAAACTTGAATTTTTGTTCTTGGAAAGAGGGGATGGAGGTTGTCGTCAATGATAATGGAGTATGGGAATAGACACAAATTGGTATTCCAAAACCAATAGCATCATATGCATAAGCACTTGTTCAGTGGAAGAAAGAAATAACAAGAGCTCGGATGATTATTCTAGAGGGTGTTAGAGATCATGTGACTTTGAACTTGAATGGAAAGGAGACTCCCTTTACAATGTGGAAAACTCTCACAAATCTCTTCCACAGCAGCAATGATGCCAATAAGTTTTAATTGAGAGATAAACTCAGGTGCATTCAAATGCAGAAAAATAAAACCATTCCATAATACCTCTCTAGATTCACTTTGGTTAGAGATGAATTTAGAGGAGTATGAGAAAATATTCCATCATCTGAAATTGTGATATTAGCACTCCTTGCCCTTTTGAAATCCTGGCACAACTATCAGGATTTAGATAATGGAAGAGACAACTTACCATCTTTAGAGAAAGTTTGTTTTGATTTGGTGCAGGAGGAGATAAGAAGAAACACTAGAGATGGTGTCACATCCATTGCAGATGAGGAAGAATATTGTGCTCTAGTTCATAAAGAAAATAATGCTAAGGGAAAGAAGGCCCAAGGTGAGGAAGTTTCCAACTAGAACAATGGTAATAAGAAGGACCTCGGCAAAATAAAATGTTTTCATTTCCATGAATACAGACATTATGCAACCAGTTGTCCTCAAAAGAAATCCAACAAGGAGTCTGCAATAGGAGCAAGAGCATATGCTCTTGCATCTCAATTCGACTTAGATTTCACCCTCTTTTCTTACATGGTAGGCATATTAAGAGAGATTAAGTGGTACCTAGACTTGGTGCCTCATATCATATGACATGAAGTAAGGAGTTCTTTAGCAACCTAGAGGATAAGGACCTACAATTATAAATAGAGCTTGGATATGATGGAAGGTATTGTACCAAAGGGATTGGCATTATCACCTTTAAGAGGGAGTCTAGCTCCCATCTTCACCTAAAGGATGTAATGTATGTGCTTTGTTTGAAGAAAAATCTAGTTTTTGTAGTTGTACATGAAGGCCTTGGATATGATGTTTTTCTCAGTGAAGGGAAATCTTATTTGAAGCATGTTATGTTGGCTTGTATGGGCCTGACCCAAGTTCAGAGGTGATTTAGCCAAGTAAATCCTGGTACTATTGGCCCTTTCGGCAACAATCCACATAACGTGGAATGAGGTCTCACCCAAAGTAGTATAGGAGGGTGGTAGAACTAGGTTTCGCACCCTGGGGATGTTTGATGGACTTCTTGAGGTCCGTGGTATGACCCATCGCTACGCGCACTGGTTATTCCTTTGCAACTTGTGATGTTGTTTCTATGCAGCCCTACTTAGGGTGCAACCCATATAATACCCAAGTTCCTTGCTATTTAATCTGTTATTACCTGATTACTTAACTTATGTGTGTAAGATTAATGATTATTATAGCATATTCAACAATCATATAAGTGCACGTGATAAATAACCAATAAAAATTTAAAGAAGGAAATGTACAACAAATACACAGAAATTAGAATCAACGTCTCTTTATTTATTTTCAATCCAGCTTACAAACTCAACACTGCCTTGCGCACTCAGCTACAGGGGTCTACACACTCAGCTGTAGACTCTACTAGGCCTCTATGCACTCAGTTGTAAAGCCTCTTCCTACCTCTACAACCCAATACACTTAGACTTCTACTCTAAGCTCGAGCCATTCGTATTCTTCTCTCTTATTCCTTCGCCCCCTTTACAATTTAGAGCCTCACTCTATTTATACAATCCCATGGTCCACAAACCATGGGTAGGATGACATGACTTTACATTACATTACAATATTTTAGGACAGACAACCCTATGACTTAACCTATACTTCGCGCTCCGCACCCGCAATTCGCAGAGTCTTACAAAATCATTGACCAAAACTTGGGCTTTGAGCCCCAAAACATGTTGTGGGGGGATTCTATGCCCAATAGGCCCCCAACACAATCATCATGACTTGTCTTGAGTCACTTTGCTTGTACAGTGATCTTGGCATGGAGCGCCTCCAACTGGTCCCGTACTACTCGGAGGTCCGCGACGAACTATTCTGCGGTTTGCTGGACCTGCTGCATGCGTTCCTCCGATGCTTCTTTGTGAGGATCCGCTACCTACATTAGTTTATATATGTCTTGCATCTATGCGAGCTTGCCCTCAATTTTAGCTGTAAAGATGAAGGCCTCATCAATCCAAGGTTGGATGCGCACTTTGAGAAGTACCTCTTTCTGTCTTGCAGCATCCACCTATTCCTTCAGTGCCCTTGCTTGCTGTATCTTTTCCAGCTGTTGGGTGAGGACGATTTTTTGTGCAGTTCCCCTTACATTATCATACTACTCCTGTAGTTTGCACACCTCTATTTCCAAGCATTGTATGTTGGGGTACTCTTGCAAGGATGTGAGGATGTCAAAAGCTTGGTCCAACATACTAGTACAGACCTGCACTACCTGTCCAATTTCTTCCAGTCCTGTTTGAATCACGCTAACGCGTTGTTCTTTAACTTCCAGAGGAGTGGAAAGTTGCACCTTTATCTGTAGCTCAGCAATTTGGAGGTTCAAATCCATATGTACTCATGTTGTTTCCTCGCAAACACTACAGACTCCACTTGCCAGACAATGGATCCGCATCTCTATGGGTAGGTCTGTGGCAATTGACAATTCTGGAATGCACTGGCAAACTTCATCAAGTGTTTGCATGTTATGTTGATTCTGTGACACTAGCTTGTCATGTTGCAGGCTGAGTTGTTCGATGTTGATCTTCTTCTCTTTCAATACTTGGATCGCGCGGCCCTCCATGTCACAACGTTCTGCTATGTTGCCATCTTGTCGCTGATACAATGTGTCGCGTGGAAGGGTATCCAAATTAAGGCCCATTCCCTTGATGCTACTTATCGTAACTCTATCATCCTCATTCTCCACTATTAGCACTCTTTCCTATAGCACTATGGTGTTGGCCATCTTTGCAAATAGCAGCTGCCCCACTGCTAATGTACTTGCAGTGCCATAGGCGACTATTGCTCCTTCCTGTGGGGACAGCACCTAAAGTTCTTGTAGCTGCATCCTTAGGGCCCCCAACACAATCTTTTGCTCCATCATGGCTTCCTGGAGTGCTTCCTTAGTAACCTCACAAACCGTGTTGCCGATGTTGTAGAGGTCACCTTCTATCAGTATAATCGGTTCAATGTCCAGTTTGGATGCATTGACTTTTTTCATGGACCTTATCTCTTCATGACACGCAACTGTTTCAGCTGGGTGGATGTTGTGCTCGGGTCTGCACCTTCTATTACATCGTCTGCTCTTTGTCTTGTAGACAAGTTTTGGCCCCCTTCCTCCTGCTTCATGGTGGCCCTTGTTGCCTATGTTGTTGCTGCTTTTTCGGCGGCCTTTACCTGCTCTGCGGATGCTTTTGCTGCCTAGCAGACAACCCTTACCTCCATGGCCACTTATTCATTGTGATTTTTTTGGGCCAACTGGGTGATATGCAACTTGGTTACAGCCTTCTACTTTTGTGCTGATGTTCTATCCTTCTCTGCTAAATCTAGGGCACGTCACTCAGGAGGCCATGATTCTAACACTAAGAAGATTGCATTATCAATGGCGATGAAGGGGAGCTTGTTCCATGTCTGTGCCAAATCCTTACACGCCTTGATATACACATTATGCATGTCTGCCTTGAAGTCCGCAAAACTCGGCAGACTATTGTACACTGTAGGGGACAGGTGCGGCCTCCTGTTGATCCACATTCAGATGCTCGCCTCCATGACCACCCAGAAGATCTTTGTTTCGCAAATCCATGTGGCGTCCTTAGTAGCCCAGAGCGACACATACTTTGCGGCCTCTGGTAAGTCTTGTTAAATATTAGGAAACTGACTATCCTCAAGCAGTTCCCCTGTTACCAGTAAAATAGACAAGAGTAACCATGCATAGTGGAAGGTCTTGCCCTGCTCCTAGGCTTCCTTGTAGTTAGTTAGGAACTCCTCGCAGAGGAACTCAACCTAGTTGAAATGGACCCCCTAGGCACATTATTCTGCCAGCGCAACTACCAACATTGGTACCTCACCTTTGAGGCATTTTCACATCCTTCCCGGCTAGGAGTTGGGTGGCTACGTGCACCCCTTTATCTTTGATGTTTTTGATTGTGTAACCCCTCTTTTTCTTTTCTAGTTTTTATTTCTTCTTCATGGCATCTACGAGCGCCAAATCTCCACTTTTTGTGGCTATCTCTGCGAGGTCCTTTCCCTTAGAGGGGAGCCGGGTAATCCCGTGGATATGATCCACTGTGATGGGAATAGGCTCCTCTAGCCATAAGTACCCATCATGCACTAGGAAAAGCAGCTGCTTGATGACAAACATTGTGATAGGTGTGCGGTGAAAGTGTGCAATCCATAGTAGCTAAAGTAATCCAGACCTCTCCACACCACATAGCCATTTCTACGGCTCTAGTGTTGTAACTAACCCCTCCATGCTCTGTTTCATGAGGTTCTTAGTCTCTAAATGTGGGAACTTCTCACTGTCTGCGAGGTCCTAATCTTCAAACTTCATTGTGGGCATGCAGCCTAGGGTCGATCCCTCAAACGAAATTCCATTGGAGAGGAGCGGGGTTTGGAGTGTGGTCTTAGGAGCATCCAAATCCTTGGGTACCTTAGCTTTCCCTTTCCATAGAGGAACGTACTCAAGCAATTTCACTGCAGCGCACACCAGCTAGTTGTCATCTTCCATGTCTTCTGCTACTTCTATCTCATCTAGAAGAGCTTGTAGGTCCTCCTCCACATCATCTGTTTCAATGGTGATAGCCTTTCCCTTTTCTTCCATGGAGAGTTTATCGAATCTCATATTCCTTGGGGACATGCGAACTGGTCTCGCCACCTGCTTATCTTTCTTGGGGCTTGGTGTCTGAGGTGATTTCAGGATTTCCAACACGACCCCAGTGTCTTTAGGAACATGATGCACCAGGGGGTTCTGCACGGCCTCGTCGGTGGTTCCTTCTGAATAGCCCAAACCTCTCCTAGTAGTTGTCATCTTGTTTGAGCTGTCTGTGGTCATTCGTGAACTTCGGGACTCAAATATTGCTTAGCGCTCAACACTCTATGCTCAAATCTCAAAAGAATAAGTGTTGTCTCATGGTTAGCCCCTGGAGTTTTATAGCACCTTTTGAATTCAAATTCAACCGTTCCCCCCAATTCTAAGCCATCAATGCTTTCATGGTGGTAGATTGCGCTAAATCTAGTTCTTAATTCATGTCTTAAATGCTCATCGCCTGCTCCCTTTTGCCTTAAATTGGACATCTTGTCATGAACAATGATACCAACGGTTACTTCCCAACCTACCCACACAGCAGCATAGCCCCCCATGCGTAGGCGTGAGCCTTGGGACATGTTGATTCTACATGCACCTCCCTCATCGCGCAACTCCCAAACAGACTCTTTTTTAGTCTCGCACTCTCTTTCAACTATTGGGAGCTCTGAGACTATGCTCCCTATGGCTAGTTAGGTGGTCACACCACCTGTGCAAGACTTCAACTTGCCTTCCAGCATAGTCCATGGAAACTCCTCAATTGTCTGTGTGACGTCGGTGTCGCACGTTCTACTATATATAGTGTGCTCCCCTAGTTACCATGTTTGGTGAGGTGCAGTCGTAGCCATGGTAGCAGAGTCATAAATTCTCGGCGACACTCTTCTAATGTAGTTGTATGATCATCTGTATCTTGCCTTGTCATCCTTGGTTTATCGGTGAGACATTCCTGCATGATCTGTTTTTCCAACCTCATGATCTCAGTATCCATCAAAATTCTTTTCTTCCTCAATCGTACCCATCCTTTTCAAGTTGCGAAGTCTAAGGTTCCCTTGCCAGATGGCTTCTTGAATCCTTATATGTTTGACCTCACATAGATGTGTGATTTCTTCCTCCTGGTCATCGCGCACTGTCACCACTACATGGTCTAGTACGTGTAGATTCCTTTTTGTGTTTTCTTCAGTAATTATTGTCCCCACTCTGTTCCACACCTTTGGAATCGTCTCTGTGTTTAGTGTTTTGCACATGGTCTTATAGGCCCATTGAACCGTAGGTACGCGCATGTCCTAATCAATTCGTCTCGCCTGGTGAGCCTTGTTTAGTACCTCGCACGCCCTATCGTGTGCCTTTTTGTGGAGAATTGGTAGAGTGTGTCGCCTTTCCTACTATTGTGGTTTGTTCTGATTCTCTAGTCTGGGGGTGGTGCACGCTTGTACAAACTGTACAGCATATGTCTGTACCCATCGGGAAAGGTGGGTGCACAAGTTGTTCTGCCCCTGCTGATCGGCTATCATTCGAAGTTTGGGGTTTCCAAAACATAGGTGGATCATCCTTCTACATCTACACCAGTTCTCAAAATTTCCTTGATGCGTACCCCACCATCGTGTAGGTGTTGCACGCAGTGCCCACTTCAGCGCATCGAACTACTGTTATTTTGGTACTGGGCTTTCAAATTTGCTCAGAAATTCATCCATTGCTAACAATCCATCATATGTCAACAAATCCCTTCCTTTTTTGTCACGCAACGCAATGAACTAACCATCATGTTGCAGTTAAGCATTGTTACTTCGTGCAACTGATTCTGCCATCACTCTACTTCTTCATTTGAATTCGAAGTGTAGGAGGTTTTGTGCTCCCACGAAGTTCTCCCATTTGTAGTCAGTTTCACCTAATCCTGTTCTTGCACAGTTATCTTGTAAATACAATCGAGATTATAATCACTATCATTGTCGCGCACTAGTTCAGTGTACGCACTCCTTCGGCTGGATCCAGTGATACTACTACACATAGTGACTTTTTCTCAACAATCATTTTGTGTTTCTTCATATTTATGACTCTGTTCATATCGGTGGCCCAGTCTATTCCTAGTAGCATGGGATAGGGATTGTTTTCATTGAAAATATCTATCACTTCAAAATTCGCCTACGTTCTTTTACCTTTAATATCGACCGTCACCCCTTGTAATCTTCCCATGGGAAAAATCTTCTGTTGGTTCGCCATTGGTAACTGAATAGGGGACCATTGTAGTGTGGATCTACCCATGTGTTCCCATGTTTTCTTTGGTAGTACATTCACATCTGAACCCAGATCCAGGATTACTCGATCCATTTCATATTTTTCAATTTGCGCAGTCAACCTCATTTCCCTTCCTGTGCGCAACGCATAGTTTCCAAGTTTCCAGACCAGGTGTTGTTCTCTTGACCCTGTGCACCTAGTGATAAGTTCTTGTAGTCCTTTAACTACCTTGCTGTCACACAGCAGTTTCATGCATTTCTCTAGAAAGGTAGTGAGCATTAAAGGATCCATCCCTAGTTTTAGTTGATAATTTACTGCCTGAAGTGGAGGCCTCCGTGAAGCTCTTCTTAGCTTCCATGAATGTCTCCTTCATGTGTTCTAAATCAAACTCGGGTTTCTTTGTAGGAGCCTTGCAAACCCACGGACCTTCTTTTGGCTTCTTCCCTTTATCATCTCCCATGGTCATACCACTCCTGGGCATCATGTTTACATTTTGGTTTTCTTCGCGTGGCTCAGACCTCATCATTTGTAAATTCTGGGTTGGAGGGGGTTAGAGTACCCCCTTTTTACACATCCTTGCTATCAACGAAGGGAAATCTTCTACCTCATGATCAACTGAGTATATTACCGACATGATATTCTTGTCAGGTTTGTACAATTGTGGTCATAGTGCCCTGGCTCTCCGTAATTGTAACAAATTAGTTGATTGCGACCCCTTCCTGGTCCCATTCTGCCTCAATCTTGACCGCAACCCTAAAACCCAGCTTGCTTGCCATCCCTGCATTTGGGTCGAGGGATCGCATTTTGATCTACACCTTGTAGGCAGGAGTTCGATCCATCATTAGTTCATAGCTTCAGCAGGTACTTTTGTCATGGCCTACCTATTAGAAAATTATATATTACGGAGCAATGGAACACATAAAATATTGCAGGAACATAAACACAAAAAATGCATAAAAAGGGAGAGACACATATATACATGGTTAACCTAGTTTGGGCTATGTCCACCCCAAAGAGCCAGTCCTTCCTTTCTATTATCTAGAAAAATGAAGAGACACAACCTACAACAAATCCGTTATAATATCCTCTATTTTCTCTCACAGTCTGACCTCTTTGTTTCTCGCTCTGAGAATACACATCTATTACAAAGCCTCAAATACAATGCCTTCATAAAAAGAGAGGGGTTGCTTTCTAGGGCAAAAAACCCTAAACTAAACATAAGTTCTACCGTCAGATCATCCGCCTAATGAACGACCCAGATTGACTTGAAATTAATATACTTTTACAAGGAAAATTTACATCTACTTTTAGCTTCGGGGGCACTGCCCCCAAACCCCTATCGGGGGACCACTGGCCCCCAGACCCCCCACCATGGAGGGGTGTACAAACATCCTGGGGTCTACATCTGGCTGAAACAAAGACCTCTAAACAACCATGCACCATACTCAACAATCTCCCACTTGGAGAATGATTGTAGCAACTCCAAAGTTGCTTCATTTGCTAAACAATGACTCCTCTTTAGACCTACCTATTTCTCATGCGTTCGTCATGGCCTACCAACCTGCAAAAATTACAGAACAATTTTTGGGACATCTGTGTATACTTCTACAACAGATGACAATTATCTATGGTGTGTTTTCCTCCTATCTGGTAGATTACGCACCATAATGCAGACGTTACGCTCGGCCCTGCCTGTGCCTCCATTCTTAACGGCATCGACCCTCCTCCTGCCAAGTAGTTCGCAAATATTGGATAGTGGTCCTTGTCATGCCCTTGTCCTTTGCATTTTATGCACAATTCTTCCTCGTGCACCTCTGGCTAAGGTGTCCTGTCCTGTTTCAAACTTTGCATTTCCAGACACAAATTCTGCAGCTATGCATGGATTTGTTGGACTCCCAACCCAGGGTCTTGTATAGGGGTCTCATGCAATCTTATTGCCATCTCCAAGGCTTTGGCCTAGGTGGAATTTTTTTACTGTGACAATGCCATCCTTAAGTACAGTGTCAGAGATGCTACAAACCATGCATGATGTTGTCCATCCGTCAATGTCATATTGGCTTCGCAAATCGTACTCTTCAGCCTTTGGTCCAGATCCCAAGAAGTCTCACAGGGGAGCATCGCGATCTCGTTAAACCCGATGATTGATTATGTGGTCATTAGAATGCTTGATATACCACGTTAATGCGTGATCCTAAATTGCACTCACCAGCATAGCCTTTTTAATACTATAATCCATGACACCTTGTACTTCCCATAATGCTCTTACCATGAACCAGAATTGGTTTGGATCTTCATTTCCAACTCCTCTGAATACTAGTAGTTTGATTGCACTCACCACATTGACTTGCGGTGGTGGCAGAGGTGGACTGGGCGGAGATAGAGGTGAGGGGGGTGAAACAGGTGGCGGTGTGGGTGGAGGTGGTAAACGTGGAATTTTCTATCTTATCAAACTAACTGTGCTTCTCAGAGAAACCTTTGCGAGCTCTTCCTCACTCTCCCATGAGGGTGAAATTGAGGGACTAGTTTCTAACTCTTCGCTACTTCCACTTTTGTAGATCTTCCCGCTCCGTGTAGTCCCAAACATTAATTTATTCGCATAACCCGTTTTTCACACAATAGCATCTTAATACAAGTGTTCAAAGATTTAATATACTTACCTTGCAGTCCCTTGAGAAAACGTCATGCTTCCTCACTATAGCTAACAGTCGTGTCTACTGCAAACTCAGTGATAAATCCTCCTATTATCTGATCAAGCCAATGGTCCACAACTCGTGCAATCTTATCTTCTTATGCTTCTAATCCACGCACTAATTCTAGAGTCCACAATATTGGTTTGTCGAGCCTACACCTTCCCTGGCTATTTGCTAACTTCACAATCCACTCATACAACTCAGAAGGAAAGGATGCAAATAAAATCTCATGGATTTCCGTATACAGGTAGCACTCCAACCACTATTCCTTAGATACTCGTAGATTTATGTTCTCCTACACTGTAAGCTTGTGAATCTTCTTATCCAACCACACTTCAATTTCTTTCTTTGTTGGATTCCAGTGGCACGACATCAGACATCCTTTATGTAGATCTCGATCCCAGAAATGAAACCATTTGTTGGCTTGTATGAGCCTGAACCAGCTTCAGAGGTGATTTAGCCAAGCAAATCTCGGTACTACTGACCCTTTCGGCAATACTCCACGGAGCGTGGACTGAGGTTTCACCTGAAGTAGTATGGGAGGGTGCTAGAACTAGGTTTTTGCACCCTAGGGATGTTTGATGGGCTTCTGGAGGTGTGCGGTCTGACTCGTCACTATGTGCACTTGTTATTCCTTCACAACCTGTGATGCTATTTCCATGTAGCGCTACTCAGGGCACAACTCGTATAATACCCAAGTTCCTTGCTAATCTGTTATTACCTAATTAGTTAACTTGTGCATGTAAGATTAATGATTATTATAGCATATTCAACAATCATATCAGTGTGTGCGATAAATAAAACAATATAAATGTAAAGAAGGCAATGTACAACAAATACAAAGAAATTAGAATTAGCTTCTCTTTATTATTCTTCAATCCAGCTTACAGATTCAACATCGCCCCGCACACTCAACTGCAGGGGTCTGCGCACTCAGCTGTAGACTCTACTAGGAATCTACGCACTTAGCTACAGAGCCTCTTCCTACCTCTATTACACAATACACTTAGAATCCTACTCTAAGATCAAACCATTTTTATTCTTCTCTCTTATTCCTTTGCCCCCTTTACAACTTAGAGCCTTGATCTATTTATACAATCCCATGGTTAGTGAACCATGGGTAGGTCGACATGACTTTACATTACATTACAGTATTTTAGGGCAGACAACCCTATGGATTAACCTATACTTTGTGCTCCACGCCTGCAATTTGTGGAGTCTTACAAAACCTTTGACCAAAACTTGGGCTTTGAGCCCCAAAACATGTTGTGAGGGGATTCCATGCCAAACATGTTACTACTAGACAAATAAAAAAATTGGTGTTCGACTTAAAAATATATTCAAGCTAGAGGTATACTTTTCCATCCATACAACTATACCTCCAGGAGTGAGGTGGGGTGATGTAGATCCTGTCCCACAGTTGCAAATATTTGGGAAGGGTCCATAGGAGAGAAACAATAGTTGCAATATACTCTTCTCATGAATCATTACCCTTGCTACAAGGGTCCTCAATATTCAATAGTAGAAGGATAGGTGTCAGCTCATGTAGTTAGATCTTGAGCGACAATAGTAGTTAGAGACTTAGGAGATAGTTGTAGCTTAGACGCACTACTATTTCGGTATTTTGGATGCTTCTTAGTTACAATTATTGTAGTAGAAACAACAACAATGAGAGGGAATGTTAAAATTGCAGCAAGAAAAGGGTTCATTTGACTTATGCCTTAGTCAAAACAAGAAATTCGATTTTCCACATCAATAGGATGACTTGGATTGTAGTTATCTGTAGTGACATGACCTTGTCTTCTAGTAAAATTAGTAAATTTGAGTTTATAGGCTAGAAGTAGAGTTGTGCATAGGTTGATTGTTAAAATCTAGTAATTTAGTGGAGTTATTGCTAGTTAAACTCAGATATATGACCTCTACTCATTAGTAGAGTTAGTAGGAGATTAGTGGAGTAGTAATAACTATTGTTAACTCACTGATCTCTCATCTAACTAATCAATTTACTAAAAATAGTCTTGTTCATGCATGGAATTCAAATTTCCTAGTTGGAATGGAGGAAAAGACACATTATAATTGTCAATTCTATATTAGTTGAGTGTATAGGTTTTTCCTTGGAGCAACTGGTTAATTCCTTCAGGATTTGCGCAAGGAAATAGGAATTTATCTTCTTTTTTGGGGGCTGATTTCCTCAAGGATTGTGCAAGGAAATATGAGGAAAGTTGAGGCCTATTTTTGCTAAGTGTTGGTCAAAGGAGGTCAGTGAGGAGGAGATCAAAATTGTAGTGTGGGGTGTGCTTCATGTGTGAAGAAATCATTGTAATTGATCCATAGTATCATATGAATTGATGCAAAGAAATGGAGGGGATTTTCCCAGTTGGTTTCCCATGTGAAATCATTTTTTTCCTTGTGTTTTGATGATTGCATGTTATTGCATGTGTTTCTATCCCGTGATTTCCTTTCTGCAAAATAGTAGAAGAAATTTGTATCTTTTTTTTTCAATTTGAATTCATGAGTAGAAAATTTCATGAAATTTCTACATCTTTCACCCTTTATTTATCTATTTTTATAGGATTGTGCTTTAGCACTTATTTATTTCATGAGTTGAAAGAGGGATCCTGAATTATTGAGAGCAGAAGAGGTTGTTCCTTCAGAGAAGCATATATAAAAAATTTGATATGAGTTTGCTCGTTGAGATTTTACCCTTTTCCTTCTCTACTTGATTGGATTCGAATGTAAAACAACAAAACATCACAATAACAAGCTTAGATATGAGGTTCCTAAAATAGATATGGGTATCATGTTCTACAAAAATCTTTCCTCATGAAAGGATCATATTTTCCATTAAAACATCATTGACCAAAAGATATAAACCCAATTTAGAGAAAAGGAGAACAGATAAGCGAACCATTATTCATTGTCACAATTTCCCTTTTCATATTTTACCACATTATCCTTCAAGCCAAATGGAACATCCTTCATGCAAAGTCTTGTTAAACAAAACACAAAAGAAGAGACAAGACACAACAACGAAAGAAACTCAAAAGGACAAAGCAAATGGAGGCTAAACATAAAACATGATGCGAGACAAAAGTAAGAAAACATAAGAAAAACCACAGAGAGCGAGTGTAGGATGAGTGTGCAAGGGGGGACTAGTATGCAACAAGACCTACTCCTAACCTAACTAGCTAGAAGGGCAAGGTCAAGGTCAAGTATAATGAAATTTCCAATGTATCCATCATAACTTCTCCCGACCTACATACAAAAATATATGAGAAATTAAAATAGATATAAAATAATGTGCAATAGAAAAGATAAGAGATTTAATAACTTGCACAACAAATTCAAGGTCTTTCCTGTCATCATAAAGATATATCATAGCCACTACTTATAACAAAATTGCAATATTACATTTTTCAATGAAAATCGTAATAAAAAAACCTTGGAAGCTTTTTGTGAATGCATCTTCATCTATGTTGTCCTCCTTAGCAAGAATGCAAAAATAGCGAAGATTTCTATTTGTGATGAGGCTTGCCATGTAATATTTCTCCAACCATTAAGTGATTGGATCATGAAATTCAAAAAAACCTTCTTTAGAACCCTAAAATCTTTGAAAATATGAGTTTTCAATTAAAATTGTGGGATCGGGATGAGAATCTTGTAAGGGAAAATGAATCTGATCATATTCAGAAGGCTTGTTAAGATCATGAGGGCCTGACATAACCATCAATGAAGGTTGAAGTGCCTCAGTTTCTTGATAAGCATACAAATAGTGAAATAAACCATAAATATTAATCAATGTGAAACATATGTCATCATATATACTAGTGGGGAAATGATAAATTGAACGATAGTTAATATTATGATCAAATGGACCATTTGTGGCATGTGATTCTTAATTAGTAAAAACCAAAGATAAATCAGTTTGAACAATTTTACAAATGCCTTGAACAATAGAATCTTCTTCCCAACACAATAAATATGATAAACCATTTCCTTGCAACTAGTTAGACACTGCACCAACATCGCAATTGTTGAAAGAAGTGAAAAGGAATGTCAATATAGAAAACACATGAAACTAGTTTAGATACAATGAGTCAAGAATAATTTGATTTTCCAAAAAATTCATGCATTCATTAGCACTCAAGAGGATTTCAGGTGCGATGAAGAAAAATATTAATAGTATAAAATTCACAAGAAAAACCAAGAGCTGACAATTCTGAAATGCATCTAATATACATGATTCCTTCAGCCAAAGATAGTCTTTGAAATGATCTACTTCACAATTACATGATTCTATGAGAGATACACACTCCAAACCTGGGTTAAGTACAAGATTCTTCCATGGAGATGAATAAACTGTAATAGAATCTTAAATCTGATTAGAAATAGAATCTTGAAAGTTTAAAAGACTATATCCAAAATACCAAAAAAAATTCAAGAAGGAATTTACATTCAACGAAACCATGCAAAGAAAATAATTTTGTGAGAAAACTGAGATTTGACTTAGTTTTTGGATCTTACCAGAGTCGCAAGATCCTAATATAACCATCAACAAAAATTGAAGTGCCTCAACTTCTTGAAAAGTTCTCGAAGTTTCAAGGATTGTAAAATCACATTTAAGAGATTGAATCAGATCATGCATGTTGTGCAGATAGTTGTTGCCATTAATTTAAATAGGACAACTACTAACTGGATGGAAACCATTTCTATCACTGATTTGACTGTATTTTACAACTTCAATAACCATCATACTTAAGTCTAAATATTCTTCTACATGCATATGTATGGATGAATATACTAGACAAATTTCATGAGCAACCTGGACAAAAGAATTTTCTTCATGAAAAATTGAAAATGACAAGGAGTAGAGTGGATACTCAATGATTTGATTGTTTCCTTTTTCATCGTGGATAACCTCACTAACTTGTGTCAACTGAGAAGTTAACTCATTAGATTAATAAATTGAAGAGCATGAATATATTAATCAGAATTAGATGCATCACAAATATTATAGTACAAGGGATAGCGAGATGAAGAGGAAGTTTCCATAAGGACATCTTCTTTGACTATATCAGATCCTATATCTATGTATTTTAAATCAAAATGTTCTCGAGAATCTGAAAGATCAGCTAGTTCAATTGGGAATTCATCATCGCATACATCAACAGAGTCATCAATATTAAGAATATGGTTTCCAAATATTATAGATTGATTAATAAAATTAACTTCATTTAATTGAATACCGAGATTATTACATTGAAAATCACCCAAGAATGGAGAAACAACATCTTGATACAAAGGGTTTTGAAAGAGGGGAGAGAGATAAAAAGTATCTTCACTTCCCTACTCCTCTACCTATGTAATGTGATTTCCTTTTACTTGATCACAATTTAAACAGACAACTTGAAAATTAAGAGAGTGTAAAGAACTAGTTGGTGCACTGGATTTATCAAGCATATCATGATACAAAGACTAGTCATGGCATGTAGATGATAGATGATGACATATTTACCTTGAAAAAGTAACACTTTTAGTGGAATTAGATATAGAATTAACGTTAAGAATGCTAGTATCATCTTGAGGAGTGTAAGATCAGCCTCCACCCTACGCTCCATGGACCATTCAAATGTTTCCTCGATTAGATCTGTATGATGAAAAATGTATGAAGGTTGAAGAGGTGAATCAACCATTTGATTTTTAAATTTCCCAAATTCAACATCATCACAAGGAGGCACCCACATCGGAACTGAGAAAGGAGGAGGACAAGGAAAAAAAGAAATAGTAGGTTCCTCCTCTAAAATTAGATGCGTCTCATGATTTACAAAAGTTGGGGAAGTAGAAATATCAAGGGTTTCAAATTCACCATGAGAGGAGATATGAACAAAACCCTTAGACTATTTTTTAAAGAAATTCCAATCCATATCTTCTTAAGAAAATTCATAAGATAGGTGAAGGAATTGATTAGAGAAATCCTCAATTGATTCATTAGGCTTCATTCTTAGTTGATTAATTATTTTAATGTCATCCTAGTAATCATACCTATCAAATGCTAAATGAAGCTCCTTGATGAGGTGTTTAAAAGAATGAACGGAAGCCAGTGGTAGGGTATGACATCATCAGTTAACTCAACCTTCAAGTGTGAGGCATAAAATAATACAAGCCAAATCTTCACAGTCAATTTCATAGTGTTCACAAAACTTAATTAAAAGAGATGCATGCTCGATAAAGGATGTATCACCCTCACTGTCAATTTTAAATTGAGACAAGTCATCAAGTTGTTCTGTGGAGATTAAAATTTTATCAGGGGATAGGTTAGAGAAACATTCCAGGATTATGATTCGGGGATGAGCCATTAAATATAAGAGATTCAAAACATACTCAATGGGCACAACTTATCATATGGCCTCCTTCTAGATCCATTTGTTAACAATGTTGTAAATTTGTCTTATCTCCCTGATAAAAAGTCCCAATTAGACTTCACACTGTTTGGTGTGGAAGACCTTCTAGAAATAAGTCCTGGATGCCATATGTTCTTAGAGATTTTCCTTGGTTACGATGGTTAGCACAAGAGAGTAATGTACATGAACTTTCGTATGAACAAGTGACTATGCCTTGTGGAATGTTCAGTTGTACAATGTATTAAGGTTCTTCTACTAGAGGGAAGATAAGAGTGAGCCTTTAAAAGAAGAATAATAGTACTAATATAGTATAACACACATTCATATACATATGAATGAATCATTGATCAAATAGTGAAGTAGTTCACATAGAAGTAATGATTGTTAAAATAGATACAACACACCTGTGACAAGATAAGTGACAAAGCGACCGAAATAGTTGAATTTCCTTAGTACAAATGAAAAAGTCATACATCACAAAAATTTAAGGAGTAGTCTTACAATATTTATGACATATGCATGAAAGTGTGCTGGCTTTGAGAGCTTCAATTATTAAGAAAAAGTTCCAAGATACATGAGTACAATGAACACCACTAACTCCAATAGTGGAGTGTTAGAGCAACCACTTACTCCTCAAAAGGAATACCTTCCTCTCTAATGCCTGGTAGGAGGAGGAAAGTTGAAAAGTGCTTTTCATAAGATATGAGGTTGTATATATAAAAAATGGGAATACCATTCACCTCCATTGTGACTCCTGGGCTACCATCATGACTATTTTGATTTTGCTATGACCTTTTGACTCCTTCATGACTTGTAACATTCTTTGTATGACTCTTAGACTTCCACTTTACATTACAATTATCATACATTAAAATTAGATAATCCACAAATGATCTGCAAAATGATGACAAGACATGACATGACGTTAGTGACATGGACTATGTAATGATATGGAAATGTCAAGTTGTTCTTGATGCTTCTAAATTTTTGTCTTCTTGAAATATGGTACATGGTCTTCCTCTTCATCCTCTATAAGGATTGAAGATAGGTAGTTTGCAAGATGATCAAAATCTGTAGTTGTTGTCACAATATGGTGTCCCTTTGTCCTTTCTTCATTGATCATCTTGTCCTTATAGCTACAAAGGTGTCTTCTAGTAGGGTCTCCTTCTTCAACATCCTATCATAACATGATATAATACCTGCAATTGAAATACACTCATGACAAGACAACATCAGTTTGATAAACTCCCTATAACATGCTTCATTACAACCATTGACTAAGCTAGAACCAAGTGTGAGGCTAAGAGACTATCTCAAGGATTGTGCAACTCAGGAGGTCAAGGGCCAGGACTCAGGCTTGAGACTGCGCAATTTGTAGTTCAACAAGGTCAGGGAAAGGAAACTGTGAAGTTCAGGAGCTCAATAAGGAAGGTGTGAGGATTGAGGATTGAGGTTTCCCACTGCACGGTTTTGGAGGCAACAATTCCTAGGGCTTGCACAGTTGCATAGTTCAAGAGGTCAAGTTGGAGGCTTGATGCTTGAGACTGCATAGTGCACAGAAGAAGGTGACTGGAAGGTAAGACTACATAGTTTTAGAGCTCAATGGTTAGGGCTGAGCATTGAGAGTGTGAAATGCATAGTTTTGGGAGGTAAGATATGCACATTGTGTATTCCCAAGAGGCAAGGTCTAAGATTCAGGGCTAAGACTGCACAGTACGTGGTTTAGGAAGGCTGAGTGAAGTCAAGTTTCTCAAACTGGGACTTTTCTGGATTGGGATAACTATGGGATCAATGAGATCAAGGTGAAAAATAAAAAACCATACACATTATCACACACTTACAAAAATTGAAAAAACAACACTGATCACTTCTAAAGAAAAGAACAACATGATCCCCTCAATGCAATAGTAATACAACAACTTCCTCCAAGTGCATCACTTAAGGTACACTTTGCGACGTTAATGATGACACTAGTGTGACAGTGCATGAAACTTTGGGAATGAGTGTAATACATTTCTAAATGATAAATAAGGCATATTAACACCAAATTTACCCCTTGGGACAAAACATAACTCTACTTACATGATGCAGAACACTTCCCATGCCCAATAGATGACCCTTGTGACATGTTGTCACTATGACAATGACCCTCCAAAAAACATTTCTATGTCAATTTTGAAGCCTAAATTACCTGTAATTTCAAGCTCCTTTGTGTTTTCATGTTGTTTGATTTGCGATTCTTTTGTTTTCCCCTAGTTTTTCACCCTCCTAAGTCAATGTTTCCTAAGCGTCGTCACTTAACCATTAGAAGCACTTGAGTAAGTTAGTCCACGGTTTAATGAACTTGTGATATTTCTTATGTCAGAAACTTTCCTTCTCACCATGCACACACTAAAAAACCACTCAAAAGAAAAAGAAAACAAAAAAAAATTGAGAAAATCACTTAGAAAATCAAATGCACACTCCAATTTGGTGAAGATAAGTGCCCAACTTGAGCGCACTCCTTCAAGCTAAAGAAGTGTTCCCTCCTTGAGTGCACTCATTCATGGTGAGCAAGTGTGTCCTTGAGCATAATCCTTCATGTTGAAGACATTCACTCTTCCTAGGTGCGTGCATGAGAAACTTGTTGCATGTGGGTGAACTCCAAGAAAATAAGAGCCCACCTAACTTCCCTTAACTAATCCTTTCACTCGTCAACCAATGGCACTCATGCATGAATCAATTTTTCATGTTAACTTCTTTAAATCAGCTTAGTTAATCTTTCATTTACATAATAATTCCATCTGAGGTGGGTGCACAACTGGGACTCAAGAGACTCTTCATCGACCAATGCTACAAGTAAGTTTTGCATGCCGAATGTTTCATTTCTCTTCATGATTTCATTGTTGTCCTTGCTTTTCTTGTGTACGTTCCTTCATTTTTTAGTATTTTTGTTAATGTTCATGTTGTAAGTATTAAACTACTATCACATGCAAAAACTCTTTACATTCTTCAAACCTTTCATATTCCATAATGAATGTGACAACAACTATATAACCTTGTAGATATTTCTTTTACTCATCTTATCATCAAGTCCTATTGTTTAAACTTGTTTCTGAGCTTCCAACAAGTAGAGTACACTTCTTGAGCTCGAAACCTAATCAGTCTTGAAAATTGTACCTTGAATGATCAAGTTATCCTCTTAAGTGCACTTATTCACATGAATAATTGTGCCTTCCTTTGAGCACATGAGCACATCATGAAGACATGAAGAATCTACTTTCGACCCTTCAAAGTGCGCCAGTGTGCCCTCATTTCCTTTGAGCCCATGAGTGCATTATTAATGTATTAAGGCTGGTCAACCCATTCCTTCGTCCCTTTGGAGTGTGATAGTGCACCCTTCCTTTCTCCTTGAGTGCATGAGCACATGGTGAATGCTCGAAGACCCAACAACTCACCCCTTTGACCCTTCAAAGCACTCCAGTGCAACCTTGTTCACCTTTTTCACTTGCTTGAGCACACTATAAAGTCTTGAACGACCCCTTACACCCCTTCATGCTTTGACAGTGAACCCTCCTAGTTTGCATGCCCATTTTCTCATTTATGCAAGTTATTTTGTGCTATCGCTCATAGATTTTCATATCTAGTTACATGTTATGCACTTGATCTGTGAGAATAGAAGAATACCATAAATACAAAACAATATGGCATAAAACACAAAAATATCACATGAAATGAGACAAGCTACAAAGATATTTTATTATTGAAAAGCAAAATAAAATGTTCCCTTTCCTCTTTGAGGGGGAAACCTTCTTCCCTTTCTATCTAAGACTATTATATCTTTATGAAATCCAAAACCATAACTACTAGTGGTCCCTTGCATAACATGGGTTAATCACATTATTTATTAACTATGGCCCATTTATAGTTAATTGTGGTCCCTTTTCTATAATGCGAGTCAACCACTTACTATTATTATTAATGCGGATAACTACTTATGGTCTTTATTGACTCAACTAACTAACTATGACTTTGATGAGGATTATTACATCAATAAGGGAGTTAGGGTTGGACCCTAACATGACCTCCTGCATAAAAAGCACCCTTGTCCTTAAGATGGAAGTTGCAGAAATTGCTGAAGAATATTAGTTGGTTCCCATGTAACATGTTCGAGAGAGGTGTCTTTCCACTTAATGAGGACTTCCTTGATCATGCGACCATGGAGATATATTTCATGAGTATCGAGGACCTATTCAAGGTAGAGCTACATTGAACCTTCCTCATCCAATTATGGTAGACTCGTTTGAACCCTATAGTTTTTCCCCACAACTTTCTTGAAGCAGTATTCAGGGAAGACTTGGTGGATTTTTGAAGTAGTCGATAGGGCCAGTTTGTAAGCGACTTCTCCTATATGTTGAAGTACCTGATAAGGCCCATAGAATTTTGGGACTAGTTTTGGGAAGCCCTTTTCTTTGAGAGAGGTCTACTTATAAGGTTGGATTCATTGGAACACCTAGTCACCTACTTGAAATGACCTCTTTGAATGATTTTGGTCATTCCATTGCTTCATTCAATTCTAAGCTTAATGTAGATTATCTTTGAGATGAGCGATCATGGCAGAACAGTTTTGTAGGAGCTGATCAATTGATTGTACTTTGGTCGATACGAGATATAAGAAGATGGTGAAGGTGGTAGTTGGGCATACACTTCCTCATAGGGAATCATCTTGGTGGATTCACGATAATTAGTATTATACCACCATTTAGCTAAAGGAAACCATTGTACCCATTGATGTTGTGTGTCTAAGGTGAAGCACCGCAAATATGTCTCCAAACATTTTTTGACAAATTTTGTTTGACCATTGGTTTGGGGATGATAGGTTGTACTAACTTGGAGATGTGTGCCCTGTAGCTTGAAAATTTCCTGCCAAAAATTGTTGGTGAAAGTGGGGTCTTGGTCAAGCACAATGGAATTTGGCATACCATGGAGTTTGAATATTTGGTCCATGAAAACTTGAGCGACGAATGGTAGGGTAAATGGGTGCGAGAGAGTGAAAAAATGAGAATATTTGGAAATTTTTTCAACACTCACCATGATGACGGATTTGTTTCCTGATTTTGTGAGACCTGTAATGAAATCCATGGAAACATCTATCTAGAGGGAAGCAGGGAGTGGCAAGTTTTGCAAGGTGCCTGGTAGCTTGACCATTTCCCCTTTGTTTTGCTAATATACTTCGCATTTAGCTCCAGAAGTAAGAATGCCATGCTTAATGTCAGTCCAAAAGAGATAGAAATATGCACATGCATAAGTCTTCTGAAATCCTAAATGTCAATGAATAGGAGAGGAGTGAAGCTCTTCCAAGATGCAGGGTTTGAGGGTCGAGGTTGGGGCCAACATCACCCTATCCTTATAGTGGAGAACCTCATCCTTCCAAGAGTAATTCTTTGAGGAATTAGGATCTACTCGTAATTTGTTAATGAGTTGGGAAATATAACGATGGGAGATTCATTTGTGAGAGGCTTTTTCAATCCAATATGGTATGGGTAGAGAGAGGGATAACAAGGTTCCCTCATCCTCAAACTAGTGCGATAAGGCATTAGCCACTACATTGTCATTCTCATTTTTGTAAATTATCTCATAATCATATCCCAACATTTTTGCAAGCCATTTATTTTGTTTTGGTGACAATAGACACTACTCCAGAAAATATTTTAGGCTTGGATGGTTAGTGCATATTTCGAAACGACGCCCCAATAAGTATGGTTGCCAAGTGTCTATTGCATGTAAGATGGCCATCATTTCTTTCTCATATGTAGATTGACCCAAATGTTTGCCATTGAGTTCTTGCTTGCTGAAATCCAATGGTCTACCTTCCTGCATTAATATTGTGCCAATGCATGTACCTGAAGCATCACATTCGATCACAAAAGATTTGGTGAAGTCTAGTGAGGCCAATATTGGAGTGGAGCACATGACCTATTTGAGAGCCAGTAAGGCCTGATAAGTTACATCGGTCTAGAGAAATATTTTTTCTTGAGAATATTAGTGAGGGTTTAGGTAATGCGTCATAATTGTAGACAATTTTATGATAGTAACCCATGAGACCCAATAATCCCCACAAACTCTTCAAGGTTTTTGTTTGGGGCCAATCTTGCATTTCTTGAATCTTTTTTGGATCAACCCTCACTCCATCACAACCCATGATGTGTCCCAAATAATCTACTTCTTCCATGCCAAAGGAGCACTTGGATAATTTTACAAATAGCTTTTGATCCTAGAGAAATTACAATATTTGGTCAACATGCTAAAGGTGTTTGTCACATGTTATGTTGTAAATAAGAATGTCTTCAAAAAATACCAAGATGAATTTTCTAAGATATGGTTTCATAAGGTGGGTCATGAGGCTCTGAAAGTGGATGGAGCATTATAGAGACCAAATGGCATTCATGAGTTTGGAAGGTTGTCTTGGGAATGTAAATAACCTTTGTTGGATTGATGGGCCTTGAACTAGGTTTAGCGATAGTCAGCCAAGAAAATCCATACACAACTGGCCCTTTCAGCATCAGTCCATGGAGTGTGGACAGAAATCTCACTCAAACCAGTATGGGGGGATGCAAGAACCAAGTTTCTGAACCCTGAGATGGTCATGATGTCGACTTGTTACCTTAAACCTTTCCTTCAAGCAGATGGATAAGCCTTTAGGGCTTATTGATGTACTTTCTCTTCCATCTTTTAGAACCCTCGCGAAGGTTGACAATCGCATTTTGCACAACATTAAACAACGATTCAGGCCTTTACACATCTTTGTAAATATACTATTGTATAAGTTCCCAAATTATCTCAAGTGTTCACCAACTTTGTCATACAATTAAGATTATCTTCGCGTAAACATATATTCTTACTTGCATTCAAATAACAGATATAAATAGATATATTCGCACATCAAATTAGCACTATAATATAGACCCAGAACTTAACATAACATAATCACATGCGATCCACAGAGGGAAAATACACAGTAATTTTAGAACACTTCTCTTTATTGATGATTTAGATTTTCAATACAGACTCTATCTTCCCTGCGCACATAGTTGCAGGGGTCCGCGCACTTAGCTGCAAAATTATACCATAGGCCTCTGTGCACTCAGCTACAAAGCCTCTTCCGGCACTAAGACTCTCACTCTTGGCTCTTTACAGACTCATCAAGCCCTCTACTTTGTCAAATTTTTCTCTTAGACTCCTGTAAGACCTCCTTTTTATATAATCCCATGGTCCACGTAGTAAGTGCGGATCTCTAAAATCAACACAACGTATCTAGACTAAGGGCAGAAAACCCTTTTTAACTCTAGATATATTTGTGCTACATGACCATAGAATGCAAAGACTTTACATTTATTTATAAAAAATTTAGGCCTTATGCCCCAAAACTTGGGTTTTTAACCCCAAATTTTACCCCAGGGGACCCGTTCCCAACACCCCCCCAACATAACCATGGTGACTCACCCTTGAGTCACTTAGTTGGTGTAGAGATCTTGTCGTGAGGACCTCCTAGCTCGACTTGGACAACTGCTACCTCGACGGTGCACTATGTTTCCATCTGCTTCATCTCCTCAACGAACTGCACTATCGCTGGCCCTACGTTGTCTGAATTAATCTTCTGCTGAGTCTCCTCTAAACTCACCAGCATGCTTTGAATAGTGGCTGTGATCAAGTAGGCCTTGTCCAAGCAAGGCTTCAAGTGATCCTTCAACAAAGCTTCCTTCTAATGAGCTACATCTACCTGCTCTTTCAATTCCTTGGCCTCCTGCAGCTTAGCTAACCTCTGTGTGATGGTGACAATGCTCGTTGTCACTTTGACTTTGTCATAGCACTGCTGCAACTCCTGCACTTCTGTTTCCAACCGTTGTATATTAGGATCTTCTTGCAGGCAGGTGACTACCTCGAGTGACTGCTCGAAGAGCATCGTACATTCCTTCACTGCACTCTCTACTACTACTACCGTGTTTTTCACAGTGGTCTTGCACTGCTCTCTGATCTCTAGTGGAGTTGAAGGCTGGGACTTCAACTGCAACTCTACAATTTTGAGGTTCAACTCCAGCTAAACGTTTGCCAATTTAGTGCATTCATTGCATACTCTAGTAGTGAGCTTCTACACCCTCACATTTATCAGCTTAGCCTCAGGAATTCCCAGCTCTGGGACAATCCTGCATGCCTCAACGATGGCTATGGCAATGTGTTGGTTCTTGTTTGTAATTTATCTTACAGGGTTAAGGGTGGAGTCTCTTTGCACAGTTAGTTGGGAACTGTTGACCTTTTGTTCACTGTTCACTTGCAATGCATGCTATTCATGGGCCTAAAGTTCCGCGATCACACCATCCTGCAAAAGGTGAAGTGCCTCATTAAGAAGCGTAGATAGGTTGAGTCCAACTCTCTTAAGAACACTGATAGCAGGTCTGTCCACTTCAATATTTGTTGTCATTGCTCCATCCGACAGCTCTATTTCTCAGGGATCCCTATGGCTTCTAAGGTGCCAGGTGCCAAGATAGTTGATGCCACGCTGGTTTCTATCTATGCTATGTGGATATGTAGCTCACACAGACCCATCTATATAGGACCCAATGCCTGTTGTTCTTGTTGCTTGACCTGCTACAGCAGTTTTGTAGTGTGATCCTGCATTGTATAACCTATGTCATTCAAGTGCCCCTCTGTTAGGGTGATTGGGTCTAGAGATGTCTTTCTAGCCTTGGACATCTTCTGCGACCCTACTTTCTATGGATCTCTAGTGTGATTAGTGTGGAACAGAGTCATCTGTAGGTCCACTCCTCCTTGCTCCATCTAACCATCTTCTTCCTTGATCTCTGGGGAAGACGACTTTTGACTCCAGTCAGAGCCACACTTCTCTTCGCCTACCTTTCCACTCAACTGCTACATAGAAGCACGCTTTGCCTTGGCCTTGTCATTGTCCTCCTTTCTCCTCTTCACGGCTAGTTGTTCCATCTTTAGCTTGGCTTCTTCCTTCTTCCACTGCGCAGTGGTATTGCTAGATCTTGTTGTCAAGTTCATGGCATTGCGCCAATCTATTGACCAACAGTCAAGGACTGCTACAATTGCATCATCTATGGCCAAGTATGGCAGATCATGCCACTTTTTCTCAGGGTCCTTCCATGCTCATAGTGAGACATGGTAGAAGTCAGCCTTGAATTCCACATAATCTTGCAACTTCTAAAAACATTTAGGTGTCAGCTGCGGCTTATGGTTGATGGCCATATGGATGCTCATCTCCATCAAGATCTAGAAGATCTTGCTGTCCTTTATCTACTGAGGATCCTTCGTCACCCATAACAAAGTGAACTTCATTTCCTCTGGTAGGTCCAATGAGACCGGAGGAGACTGGCTATCTTCAGGTAGCTCCCATGCAACTAGCACTATGGACAACAATAGCCATGCATAGTGGAAATTCTTACTGTGATCTTGTGCCTCGTGGCAGTTCACGAGGAACTCACCGCAGAGGTAGCATGCCTAGTTAAATTTAACTCCCTTCGTGCACTAGGCCACCAAAGCTATCACTGGTGCCAACACTTCATTTGCACGACACTTCCACATGACCTTCCCTGCCAAGATTTGTGCCACCACTTTGACTGCAGGGTCAGAGATACTCGAAATGGCATAACCGTGCATCTTCTTTATGAGCTTGAATTTTTCCTTCATCACCTCGACAAGCGCATGCTTGCTGGCCTTTTTACCAAATTCCATGGCTGGATTTTCTCCTCTGCATGAAAGCCACATGATCCTATGGACCAGCATGTCAGTGATGAGTATCGGCTCCTCTAGCCACAGACATCCATCATGCATCAAGCACATCAACTTCTTGATCACTACCATCGTGATAGGTGCGTAGTTGTAATGCGACACCAATAGCAGGTTTAGCACGCCTATCTTATCTATGCCTTTCAGCCACTTCCTTGGCTCTAAAGTTGTTACTCTAGTATTTTTGTGGAAGACACCGTGCATAAGTTGGTCTGTCGCTAAATGATAGAATTTCTCCATGTTGGCTAAGTCCCAGTTCTCCAACTTCAAAAGGGGGACATGCCCCAAGTGCAACCCCTCAAAGAAAATTTGGTCTGGCAGGAGGGGTGTGTGAAGGGTGACCTTACTCTCATCAATGTCTTTGGGCTTCTTTGTCTTGCCCTTGCATGGAGGAATGTATTCAGGAAGCTTAGAGATGGGGTCCAACCCCTCAATTTCAATGTCCTCCATTTCCATTTCAATATCCTCATCATCCATGGGGATTTCTTCAGCCTCTTCTTCTGGCTCTAAGTCAATCATTTTGGCCTTTTCTTCTGTGGTGGGTTTCTCAACAGTGGGTGCCTCCTAAGTGATGCACGCACTGATGGTTGCATTTTATGCTTGTCCTTATTTGGTGTTGGAACCTCCTGGATCGGTGTAGGCCTTGGATTGGGTGTCCTAGGGGATTTAGGAACTTCTGTCAATACTTCTGCAGACACAACTTCAGGGGTAGCTCCCTATGCTTCCATAGCTACCCCTGGAAGAACTCCATCAATAGTCAATGCTTCAGCGCTCATAGCTTCTACGAGCATCGACATGATGCTAACAACAACTCATGTGTCTCCTTTGACAACTTCTCAAATACTAAACTTGTTATCAAAACTTCAAAGTTTTCACGGTACATGTGCACCTGAGAGCTCAACAACTCATTTCTCAAAATGCCAAGTGTTTTTTGCCGTGCAACCACGTGTAATTTATAGGCACTTTTGAATTCAAATCCGACCATTCCCCCCAAAATTGGTTCATTAATGCGAGATTGGCAGTAGATTTTCAAAGATCTGGTCCATAAATTCCGACTTAAGTACCGCCCCCTCTCTCCATTTGATCTTTTTTCATCGTCAAATCATTAACAATTAATTTAACGGACACTTTCTGGCTATCCTGCACAGTTTTTCCTTTGGTAAAATAGCTGAATGCACTCTTTTGTGGGCTCTGTGACATTTCTTCATTTCGCACAGTTCCCCAATTTCCCAGCTCTCCAACCCAGGCAGTGCAGTTTATAGTCCCACGCTTCCTTTCAGCTGCCTAGAGTGCTAAGACTATGCTTCCCTCCTATAGTCACCTAGCTGGATCACTGGTGTATTGCTTCAATCGATTGCCATTCACCTTCCTTGGGAAGGGTTCTCCATTCAATTTAACCAATTGAACTACTCCATCATCTGTAATTTCCTCGATAACATATGGCCCTAACCAGTGCATCCTAAATTTCCCTGGAAATTTATCAAATTTACTTTCATTTAACAAGACCAGATCATTTACCTTAAAGGTGCGCAGTTTGATGTGTCAATCATGCCATGCCTTTTTGCACTGCTTTTGAACTTGTTGATGAAATCCTACTAGAAATGAACCCTCCTTAAGCTCTGTTAGTTGCACGAGCCTCTCTTCTCGGGCTCTACAATCCTCCATTCCTATGAGTGCCACTATTCACAAATTAGGTACAATGTATTCCATTGGCATCACAACTTCTACGCCATACACAAGTCTAAAAAGAATTTGCCTGGTTAGCTTCTTGCAAGTCATTCTATAGGTCCATAGAACCGTGGGTACGTGCACATCCTAGTCATCTCTCTGAGCATTGCAAACCTTCGTACATGCGCTCTCTAGTATCTTATTGAATGCTTCCATCATCCCATTATCCTATGGATGATAAGGCATACTTTTCTGATGATACACCTGAAATTATTCTGTTGACACGTTAATTGTTTCGTTAAGAAAGTGAGTACCATGATCACTCATTAGATCTTTGGATAGCCAAATCTTGTCAACACATATTCAAAAATAAACCTTTTTGTTGTCACGTCTGTACAATCCTTCATAGGCTACACCTTCACCCACCTAGTCAAGTACTCAATTGTGGTTTTGATGTACTGTGCACCTGTCTTCTTTCCTTGAGGCTGAATTGGACCCACAAATCCAATCGCCCATTTCTAGAATGGTTGTAACGTCACCTGCAGCATCAGAGGTAGTTCATGCCTCGGCAATGGCCTTCCAGTCCTTTGACATGTGTCACATGCCCTACAATATGCTTTCGAATCCTTATGCATAGTTGGCTACCACAACCCAGCACGTAGAATATTTTGTGCTATTGCTCTCCCTACATAATGTCATCCCATAGTTCCTCCGTCAGCCTTAGCAAGGATGCTGCTTCATTCAAAGTCAAGCACATAACATCGCAATATTTTGTCTGACCCCATTATGTACATGTGTCCTACAATGATAGAAAATTCTGGCACGTGCACTACTAGTTCCTCCTTCTGTTGACTTGTATAACCTTCCGAAGCCGATCCTATTGCTAGGAAGTGCATAATATCTTCAAAGTGACTATCCATGACACGCACTAGAAAGAGCTATGTGTTAGGTAGCTCTTCCTCCAAATTAGTAGGTCCCTCTCCAGTTTCAATGCATGACAAATGCTCAGGTCCCACATTCAATCATCTTGGCTTCGTAATAACTTCAAATTTTCACTCCTGGAACAACAGTAGCCACCTACATACCCCCCCCCTAACACAGTCTTTTTGACCAGGTACTTCAATGCAGAGTGATCCATATACATCTTAAAATGTCGGCCCAACAAATAGTGCCTAAACTTCTGGAGCGCGTACACCATAGCTAATCCTTCACACTCTGTCGTGGAATAATTTTTCTCTGCTTTAGACAACTTCCTACTTGTGAATGCTATAGGATGATCCAGGTCTCCCGCACTAGCTCATGTCAATATGGATCCTAGTGCAAGACATGATGTGTCCACGTGCACATGAAATTCCTTCTTCCAGTCCAGGAAGACTAGGATCAACGCAGTGACCATTTTCTCTTTCAACACATCCAAGCTCTTCTGACATTCAACATTGCAACATAATGTAGCATCCTTTTTCAACAATTTTTCCATAGGTGCAATGATCTAGGCATATCTCTTGATGAACTTCCTATAGTATCTAGTATTCCCTACAGTTGAGTGCAACTGTTTCACATTCCTTGTTGCCTCCAAGTTGATTATCACTATGATCTTCATGGGGTCTACCATTAATCCTTGTCTACATACCACATGACCTAGCAAGATCCCTAAAGGGACACAAAATAGACACTTCTTCAGATTGAGCACGATCTGGTATCTCCTACGTGTATCTAGTATCAAGTGTAGGCTCACCACCTGGCACTTGACCAATCCAAACACTATCCAATCATGAAAGTATACCTCTAAAAATTTATGAATGAAGTCTTTGAATGCTACAATGACTACATGCAAAAATATCATTGGTTCATTCTTCAACCCAAAAGTCATTATGGTGTACTGAAAACAAACCCATTCAGTCATGAAGGTCATCTTGCTTCTATCCTTAGGCGTGATTTTGATCTGATGGTACCCAGAGAACTCATTAGTGAAAGAGTATGCTTCTTGGCTGACCACATTATTCAGGACCTCATCAGTGAATGGGTCAGGAAAGGATGATGCACAAAAGTGTCATTCAATTTCCGGAGATCTATGTATATCCTTATTTCTTCCTTCTGTTTCTTTTCCTGAAGCACTATTGGGCTTACCCAATCAGATTCTTCGACTGGTTCAATAATACCTACCGCAAGAATCTTATCTAACTCAATGTGGACCCCTTCCTTATACTTCAGATTAAGGTGGTAAGGTCTTTGTTTCACAAGTTTCACGTTCGGTTTTAGGGTGATCTTCATGACACCTAGGTCTCCTATTATTCCCTTCAGATCAAAAAACTTTGTGGGGAAAAAAATCCTGATATTCATATAGGAGCTTAGCGACCTTATCTATTGTCTTGTCATCCCAATAGTCCCCAATGTTTTCAAATTTCGGCTCCGCCTCTATGCCAATATTGACCTGTCTAGTTTTTAGTGGCGTGGTTATGTCTGGATCCTCTATCTATGGTCCTTCAACCTTGCGGTGACCCTCAGTTTCTGGAATAGTAATCTTTCTAGGATCCTCATCTTCTTCTTCAATGTCCACATTATAGCATTGATGTTGGCTTGTAGGGGCCTAACCCAAGTTCAGTGTTAATTAGCCAAACAAATCCCTATACTACTGGCCCTTTCAACATAGTCTATAGAGCGTAGACTGAGGTCTCACCCGAAGCAGTATGTGGGGGTGTCAGACCCAGGTTTCAACACCCTTGAGATGTCTGAGTGGTTTATTTAGTCCAACTATGAATACCTTTGCGCAAGTTACTTCACGCCCTTCCCTAACGTGCAATGCCTTCACACCTTGTTATATTTGCCTTCCTACAGTCCTAACGAGGGGTTATGGGGCTTTCACACAACTAGAGCAACGATCTGTGATATTTCCCTAAGTCACACCACAGATCTTAATTATCTTCATATAACAATTATTTATCTTCACATAAACAAATACCTTATATTATATTTATTCAGCACATTTATGTAAGTTCGTGCAGTAAATAAATAGTGAACTTGCAATTCATACCCATTATACTTCAATGCATAAAATAGGAAAAGATTCACAGAAATAGGGTAAAAATTCTCTTTGTTAATGTTTCCAATGGTTATAGACTCGACCTAACCTGCACACTTAGCTGCAAGGGTCCACGCACTCAGTTGTACACTACTAGGCCTCTACACACTTATAGTTGCAGAGCCTTCTCCTACTCTACTACCCAAAGACCCAACTCTACACTTCGACTCACTGCTTCATTGATTTCCTAGATCATTTTTTTCTCCTCTTTAGACTTAGAGCCTCACTTTATTTACACAATCCCATGGTCCGCATATCATGGCTAGGTCTCTCAAACTGACATTACATTACAAAAATGAGGGTGGACAACCCTCTAACTCATTGACCATCTTCGCGCTCTGTGCCCATAAATTGCGGAGTCTTTATGATAGACTTAGTCAAAACTTGGGCTTTAAGGCCCAAAACTTGCCTTGGGGGAATCCCATGCCCAATAGGCTCCCAACACAAACATCGTGACTCACCCTTGAGTCACTCTATTTGTGTGGAGATCTTCACATGGAAACCTTCCAACTCGGCTCAGATGACTACAAGGTCGGTAGTGCACTGAGTGGCTGCCTGCTGAATCTCCTGTACTCGTTGTCCTGAAATGCAGTGTCAGAACTGCTCCACTGCATATGTTCCTTCTTCCCCTGCATCTACGCGAGCTTGCCTTCAATTGTTGTTGTGATTACGAAGGCCTCATCGATCCAAGGTTGAACACGTGCCTTCAAAACTGTTTCCTTGTGTCACGCTACATCCACTACCTCTTTAGATGCTTTGGCCTATTACAGTTGTGCTAGCCTCTGAGTGAGGGCCACCATCTGTGTGGTCCCTTAGACGTTTTTGTACTGTAGCTCACGTGCCTCTATTTCCAAGTATTGTATGTTTGGATCCTCCTACAGATTTGTGAGGACCTCAAATAATTCTTCTAAGATTCTAGTGCAGTCTCTTATTACACTGCTGATCTCCTCTAGCCCTGATGTAATGGAACTAGTGTGTTGTTCCCTTACCTATGGAGGAGTTGAAGGTTGCTCCTTCAACTGTAGCTCTATGATATGAAGGTTCAGCTCCAGCTAAACCTTAGCCATTTCCTCTCGCACCTCGTGCACCCTTGCTTCTAATCTCTAGATGCGCCTCTTTGTTGATGCTTCTGCTAGGATGGCCAACCCAAGGACCATATGGTAGGCTTCTTCAAGTACCTGCACCATCTACCCATTCTGAGACACGACCTCATTGCGCTGCAACCTCAACTGCTCCATGTCTATCTTCTACTCACTTATCACCTGCAATGCACGACTCTCCCTAGCCCACAGTTCTATAGTAATCCCATCCTGTAGAACATAGAGTGTCTCCAGTGGGAGCACAATCATGTTGATCCCTATTCTCTTCAGTGTACTAACCATAGGTTGGTTGGCCTCATTTGTTGTAACTAGTGTGCCTTCTAGCAACACTATTGTGTTGGTTGTACAAGCACACAATGTTTCCTCTGTTGCGGCTATTCCTACTACGAGGCTAGTCGAGAGGGTAACAACTAGAGGAGCACACACCTGCAACTCTTAAATTTGTGTTCGAAGGGCCCCCAACACAATCTGATTCTCCTCTGTGAAGTTTTGGAGGGCCTCTCTGGTGATGTTACACACTGTCTCTCCTATATCGTGCAGATCCCCCTTAGTAAGGGTGATTGGGTCAATAGACAATTTCTTTTACCTTCTTGTTCGGCCCCGTCTGCTTGCTCAAGCTCTGGTGCTTCAATTATGTTGACATTGTTTGTCAGTCTACACTACCTTCTCTGATGCCTTTTGTATTGCTACTGCTATGACCTTTTTATGTTCTGTTGTTTTCTGCATAGCGTCTAGCACCTCCTACACTTTTGTTGCTTCTGCCTCTTTCCTTCTTTTTTCCACCAACTATGCCACACACAGTTTTTCCTCCTCCTTCTTCTTCTATGCAAAAATTTTCTTTAGCGCAAAGATGTCTAGACCACGCCACTCCAATGGCCATGTCTCCAGTACATTGAAGATTACATCATTTGTGGCTATACAAGTCAGTTCATTCCACTTCTTCATGGGGTCCTTGTGTGCCGTAAGGTAGATGTGATGAAATTCCACTTTAAATTCTACAAAATTTTTCAGGTTGTTGTAGACAGTGGGTGATAACCACAGCTTGCATTTAATCCCCATTCTGATTTTCATCTCCATGAACACCCATAATATTTTTTTGTCACAAATCCAGTTCATGTCCTTAGTGGCCCACAGCGAAGTCTACTTCATGGCCTCTGGGAGATCCCTTGCAATTGTGGGGAGCTAGATATCCTCTGGAAATTCCCCAGCCACCAGCAATATGGACAACAAAAGCCATGCATAGTGGAAATGCTTTCCTTGTTCCTATGCCTCGCTGCAATTTTCCAGGAAATCCTTGCACAAGAATTTGGACTAGTTAAACTGGAACTCTTTTGTGCATTGTTTAGCAAGTGCCACCACTGGTGTGGGTACCTCATTTGCTCAGCACTTCTGCATGACCTTGCCCACTAGTATCTAATTTTCCACTATGACTGCTTTATTGTTAAATGCTTTCCTTGTTCCTATGCCTCGCTGCAATTTTCCAGGAAATCCTTGCACAAGAATTTGGACTAGTTAAACTAGAACTCTTTTGTGCATTGTTCAGCAAGTGCCACCACTGGTGTGGGTACCTCATTTGCTCAGCACTTCTGCATGACCTTACCCACTAGTATCTGATTTTCCACTCTGACTGCTTTATTGTTGATACTGGAGATCATGTAGCCCCTGTTTTTATTCTCCATCTTGTATTTCTTTTTCATGGCCTCTATGATGGCCAAATCATTGCTCTTCCCCTCTGAAATGTATCCCGAATCTTCACCTTTACAAAGGAGCCAGGTAATTCAATGGATTAGGTGGTTTGTGATGGGAATGGGCTCCACCAGCCAGAAACACCCACCATACACTAGGCAGAGCAGTGGCCTGATGATGAAGATAGTCCTTGGGGTGCGATGGTAATGCGACACCTGGAGTAGGTTCAACAACCTTGCATTTTCGACTCCACTTAACCACTTGCACGGATCCAATTATATAACTCCTACCACAATGTTCTGCTTTAGCTTCATGAGCTACGCAATCTCCAAGAGAGGGAATTTCTCATGGTCAGCGAGATCCCAGTCTTTGAATTTTAAGCTCGGAACCCTTACCAAGTTTGTTCCTTTAAAGATGATGTCGTCTTGGAGGAGCGATGTCTAAAGAAAGCTCTTGCTCTGATCGAGGTCCTTGGGCACCTTTGCCTTCCCGTTCCATAGGGGGACATATCAGGTAGCTTTGTTGGAGGGTGCATAGCCTCAGTTTCTTCCTCCATGCCCTCTTCCTTGTCTTCTTCAATTATGAGATCCTCAAGGTCTTCTTCCTCCTCACCAGTTTCCAGGTTAACTGCTTTACCTTTTCCCTCCATTGTTAATTTGGTTCGCAACGGGTTTCACGGGGACACATGCACTGGAATCATTGGTTGTTTATCTTTCTTAGGTCTTGACGTGCATAGGGATATAGGGATTTCCGCAACAATATCGACGCTCTCAAGCACATCTTCTATGGTCATGGCCTACGCAGCTTCTTTAGTGGTCATCTCCATGATTTCCTTGGCTTCCTCAGACACTTCCATCTTGTTCATCCAGAAACCTCTCAATTGTTCATTCAGGCACTCAATCAATTCTCTCCACAGCACAAACAGATCTTGATTCAGACTACTCGGGGCATTCAACAACTCAATTCGTAAATGACCAAGTGTTTTTTGTTGGGAATCCCTTTGTATTTTATAATTCCTTCTGAATTTGAATTCGACTATTCCCCCCAAATCTAGTCCATTAATGCTCCCTTGGTGGCAGATTTTCCCAAATCCTACCCACAAAGCTTGTCCTAAATGCCTGTAACCCACTCCATTTGGTCTCAAGTCAAGCACCACATCTTGAATAGTTACTAGAACGGTCACTTTCCAGCTAACTCGTGCGGCAATGTAGCCCCCCTTGCATAGTTGGGGACCTTGTGACACTTTGCTTCTGCACACATCCTTGAAATCACGTAGCTCTTGGGTAGAGTATTTTATAGTCCCACACCTCCTTTCAACTATCGAGAGTGCTAAGATTGTACTTCCCATCGCTAGTCAGGTGGTCGCACCATCGGTATAGAGTTTCAACCAGTGATCCATCACTTTCCCTGGAAAAAATCATTTTTTATTTTTATTGTCGCGCACTTTACCATCTAGAGCATGCCATCATGGGTGATCCCCTTAGTAATATGCGATCTAATCCAAGGCATCAGGTTGATCAACTCTTGGCAGTAGTCCCCAAATTCATCAACGTAATCGTGCACACCCTGTTTTATCGCCTTGGTTTTCTTACCGAGAAAATCCTTCTCTATTTCTTCCTCAAGCTTCCTAACTTTTGCTTCCACTAGAGCACTTTTCTCCCTTAACCACACCCTTTCCTTCATGAGTTCTTGGAGCCTAATATTGCCTTGTCAGATTCTGCCCTTAGGTCCCAAGTGTTCCTCTTTGTTCAACTGCATTATTCCTACTTCCAAGGCTTCGCAAACCGTCATATCCATTGGTGCTACTATGCGCGGACTAGGTTTACTGTATGCTATTGGAACTATAGTTTATGTTATATAGGGAAATGTAGAAGGTGTATGCCCCATCATTTTCTTGTACGTTGTCCTATAAGCCCATAGAACTGCTGGTATGGGTAGGTCCCAATCACTCTTCTGCACATTATATACCTTGTTCAGTCTTTCACACACTTCGTTAAAGGCTTCTGCATGGGTAGCCTTTTGCACACTCAGTCCTTCCACACTACATCATCCCAACTGGAGGGACCATTCACACAATTGGCTTTCCAATACCTGCTTATTGGTTGTGTTCCCGAATGCAAAGGCCATGTGCATCTGCATAGGTTTTTTAGCATATGCCTATACCCATCTGGACAGTTGCGCACACGGAACATTCTGTCCATCATACTTGTCTTTTAGACACATCTGAGGCTTCCTAAAATGCATGCACATCATTCTCCTACATCCACACCAGTCCCCAAAGCTTCCTTGGTGCACACCCCACCACCTCGCGGGCGTAGCGCATAGCACCCATTTCAAAGCCTTGAAACGTTGTTGTTCCGACACCTCTCTTTCAAAGTTGTTCAAGAAGGCATTTACCTCGCTTAACCCATCATAAGTAGGTAGATCCCTTAATTCCATTGATATGTAGTGCAACGATCTTGTCATCATGTTGCAATTCAGCGTGGTTAGCTCGTGTAACCATTTCTACCACCACTCTATCTCTTCATCTGAATCTGAGGTATAGGAGATTTTGCACTCCCATGAGATTCGTCCATCTATGGTGGGATTCACCCAGTCTTTCTCTCATGCAGTTATCTTGTAGATGCAGTCTAAATCATCACCACTTTCATAGTCATGCACTGGCTTCGTGTAACACGATCCTTCTGTAGGATCCAAAGGTATAACTACGCACAGTGACTTTTTCTCAAAAATCATCTTGTGCTTCTTCGGATTTATCACCCCGTTCATGTTAGTGGCCCAATATATTCCTAATAGTGTAGGGTAGGGATTGCTGTCATCAATAATCTCAATCTCTTCAAAATCTGCCAGCGCACTTGCTCCTTCAATATCCATAGTGATATCCTACAATCTTCCCATAGGTAGGATCTTTTGTTGGTTCACCATTTGCAGTTGGATAGGAGACCATTGCAGCATAGGCCTTCCCATGCGCTCCCATTTCTACTTCGGTAGAACGTTTGCATCCAATCCTAAATCCAGAATCACTTGGTCCATCTCATATTCTCCAATCTATGTGGTCATTCTCATTTCTCTTCTCGTCCTTGTCGCATGCTTTCCAATCTTTCAAACTACACGAGGTTCTTCTTGCACAGTTCCAACGCATCTATTTATGAGTTCCTGCAATCCCTTTAAATATTTTTTTTCATGTAGTAGCTTCATGCATGTTTCTAGGAATGTTGTGAGCATTGATGGGTCCATTTCTGGCTCCAATCTATCTTTGCTTCCTGAAGTGGAGGCATCAACAAAGCTCTTCATAGCTTCTATGAAGTTTTCCTTAGCATGCTCCAAATCAAACTCTGGTTCTTTTGTCAGAGCCTTGCGAACCCAAGTACTATCCTCAAGCTTCTTGCCTTTATCATCGCATGTCATCATCCCACTTCGGAGCGCAATGTTTATGTTAGGGTCTTCCTCGCGTGGCTCATACCTCATCATTTGCAAGTTCTAAGTTGGGGGAGATTGGAGCGCTCCCTTGTCACTCAATCTTGCTATCAATGTGGGACAATCCTCCATCTCATGGTTAAAAAGTGTACAATATAAGCATGATGGGTGCATTGGATTAGTACAATCATGAGCATAATGTCCTGGCCCCTCGCAATTGTAACATATCAGTTGTCTGTGGCCTCTTCCAAGTACTCTTCCACCTCGGCCTCATCCGCGCCCTTGAAATCCGATGCTTGCCACTCCTATGTTATGGTCAAGAGGCCGCGTTTCAGCCTGAACTTTGTAGGTGGGAGTCCTATCAATGATCATCTCATAGCTTCTACAGGTGCACTCATCTTGTCCCACTGACCTACAAAAATTACAAAAAAACTGTTGTGAATTCTACGTGTACTTCTACAACAAATAACAGTTTTCTGTAGCATGCTTTCCTCCTATTTGACAAATCGCACACCACAAAGTAGTTGCCACGCTAGGTCCTAATTGGGCCTCTCCTCTTAACATCATAGGTCCTCCTCCCGCGAGGTAATTCACGAACACTGGGTAGTGGTCCTTGTCCTGACCCTAACCCTTAAATTTAACACACCATACCTCATTACGCACTTTTAGGTGAGCTATCCTGTCCTATTTTAGACTTTGCATCTCAAGGCACAAGTTTTTCAACTGTGTGTAGATCTACTGAACTCCTAGGTTAGGATCCTATATTGAGGTATCATGCAACCTCATCATGATTTCCAAGGCCTCTACCTGAGTTGTTAATCTTTGTTGTGACAACGTGTTCCTCAAATGCGGCGTTAGCAATGCTACAAACCATTTGCGTTATTGTCCATCCGTTAAAGTCATGTTAGCTTTGTGAAACATGCACTTCAATCTCTAGTCTAATTCCTAGGGGGTCTCGCCTGGTAGCATCATGATCTCCTTGAACCCAATGATTGACTGTGTCTCTGACTTTGGCCTGCTAAATTCTATGCTCATCGCAATTTGGATGTCTGTGATCCCCACATTTGGATTGTCATTAGAATGCTTAATATACCAAGTCAACGCGCAATCTTGCAGAGCGCTGACCAATGTCGCTTTCTTTATATTGTCATCCATAACTCCCTGAACTTCCCATACAACTTTTATCACAAACCAAAACTATCCAGATCTTCATTTCCTACTCCCTTGAAAAACAACAACTTTATTGCGCTTGCCATGTTGACTTGCGGTTGGGACAGAGGTGGTATGGGTGAAGATGGGGGTGAAGGCAATGAAACTAGCGGTGGTGTGGGTGGGGGTAGTATGCGCGGGATCCTCTGCCTTATCAAATTGATCACACTTCTTGGTGAGACCTTTATGAGATCTTCATCATCCCCTTGCAGAGGTGAAATGAAGGCGCTAGTTTCTAGTTCCGTACTACCTTCTTTTTTGTAAATTTTCCCACTTCGCGTAGCCCCAAACATCAATGTATTCGCATAATCCACTTTTCACACAATATAATTTTCATCCAAGTGTTCAGAGACTTAATGTAGTTACCTCACTTTCATTTGAGGAATCATCACTCTGCCTCGCTATAGCTGACTAAAGTATCTACCGTGAACTCAGTGATGAATCCTCCTATAATTCGATCGATCTAGTGATCAACAATGTGTGCAATCTTATCCTTCGATGCTTCCAATCTGCACACCAACTTTGGGATCCACACAATAGGACTCTCAAGCTTGTACCTTCCTTGGCTATCTGCTAACTTCACGATCCACTCGTACAATTCAGTAGGGAAATATGCGAATAAAATTTCATGGATCTCTGTGTACAGGTAGCAATATAACCACTCTTCTTTTGATAGTCATGGATTCCTATTCTCCTGCGCCACGAACTCATTAATTCTCCTGTCCAACCAACCTTCAATTTCTTTCTTAGTTGGATTCCAATGATACGACATCAGACATCTCTATGTAGATTCTGGGCCAAGAAATGGAACCATTTGTTGGCTTGTAGGGGCCTGACCCAGGTTCAAAGTTAATTATCCAAACAAATCCCTGTACTATTGGCCCTTTCAGCAACAGTCCGCAGAGTGTGGACTGAGGTCTCACTCAATGTAGTATGAGGGGGTGCTAGAACCAAGTTTCTGCACCCTTGAGATGTTTGAGGAGTTGATTTATTCCAACTGTGAATACCCTTGCATAGGTTACTTTGCACCCTTCCCTGCCCTATGAGGCCTTCGTACCTTATTATATTCGCCTGCGCGCAGCCCTAACTAGGGGTTGTGGGGCTTTCGCACTACTAGAGCAGCGATCTCGGCTATTTCACTAAGTCACATCACGAACCTTACTTATCTTCTTATAGAAATTAGTTATCTTTGCATAAAAAAATACCTTATATTATATTTATTCAGCACATTTAAGTAAGTTCGCACAGTGAATAAATAATGAACCTGCAATTCATACCCAATATACTTCAATGCATAAAAAAATAAAAGATACATAAAAATAGGGTAAAACTTCTCTTTATTAATGTTTCCAATGGTTAAAGACTTGACCTGCCTATGCGCACTCAACTTTAGAGCCTTCTCCTACTCTACTACCCAAAGACCCAACTCTACACTTCGACTCAGTACTTCATTGATTTCCTAGATCATGTTTTTTCTCATCTTTACACTTAGAGCCTTTCTCTATTTATACAATCCCATGGTCCGTGTACCATGGGTATATCTCTCAAACCAACATTACATTACAAAAATGAGGGCAGGCAACCCTCTCAATCATTGACAATCTTCTCGCTCCACGCCCATAAATCGCGGAGTCTTTACAATAGACTTAGTCAAAACTTGGGTTTTAAGCCCCAAAACTTGCCTTGGGGGGATTCCACGCCCAACAATACTATTGCATGGCTTAGCTGGGTAGTCCAATCAAGTTGAATCAGGTCCAAAGGATCTTGTGGTATCCTAAAGATCGTTTCTTTAACCTCTTGTAGCGCCACGTCAATACAGTCAAACCCATCCTCAAAGATGAACGTCATTATAAATCCCTAGAAAAAGATGTCCCATTCTTCAGTGCCATGGCGGATCTCTATTTCCAAGTACCAATTCATCGGTATGACATCCAAGGTATGACAAAATAGATGCACCCATTTAGGCTGGGGCTCCACTCCATAATCCTTAGTCCATTTGGCCAGGTGATTGCGCTAATCATCCCTTCCATCATACTTGTCTGTGATCTCTACCTTTGGATGTCCAAAACATATTCTCATCATCCTCCCATATTCATGCCAATCACCAAAATTATCCTTGTGCGTACCCCACCATCTTGTGGGTGTAGCACGCAATGCCCAATCCAAGGTCTAGAAATGATGCTTCTCGAACACTTCTCTTTCAAATGCATCCAAAAAGATATCCACATCAGTCAACCCATCATAATAATGCATATTCCTTACTTCTGATGACACACAACATAATGACTTGGTCATCATATTGTAGCACAACATAGATACTTCATGCAGCCAGTTCTATGAGTGCTTTATTTCTTCGCCCAAATCTGATGTGTAGGAGCTCCCGCAGTCCCATGCAATACGTTTATCCACTATGGGATTTACCCAATCCTGGTCTCGCACCATTATCTTGTAAATCTGGTACAAATTGTCATCACTTTCATAATCGTGGACTGATTCTATATAGTGCAGTCCTTCTGCATGATCCAGTGGCATCACTAGGTGAAGCGATTTCTTTTCAAATATCATCTTTCGCTTCTTGAGGTTGATTACCCCATTCATGTTAGTGGCCCAATTGATCCCAAGGAGCGTAGGGTAGTGATTGCTATCATCCACAATTTCTATTACTTCAAAATCCGCCAGTGCGCTCGCACCTTCAATCTCAACTGTTACCCCCTGCAGCATCCCCATTGGGATATTTTTCTATTGATTCGACATCCTTAACTAGATTGGAGACCACTAGAGTGGAGGTCTCCCCATTCTTTCCCAAATTTGTTTTGGCAAGACATTCGCATCAGACTCCATATCTAAGATAACTTGGTCCATTTTGTATTCCCCTATTTGCACGGTGAGTTTTATCTCACGTCCAGTCCTTGCCTTATGCTTACCAAGATTTCTAACTTTGCATCATTTGCCAGTAATGTCATCCTTGCCAATGCACCAATTGACTAGTTCCTAAAGTCCCTTCACACCCTTACTATCGCGAAGTAGTTTCATGCAAGTCTCTAAGAACGTGGTAACCATGGATGAGTCCATTTCTTGAACTGGTTTTTCCTGACTTTCTGAGGTAGAGGCCTCAGCGAATATTTTCTTTTCTTCCATAATTTTTTCTTTTGCTTGCTCCAAATCAGACCCAGTCTCCTTTTCAGGTGCTTTGTGGACCCACTGACCTTCTGTAGGTTGCTTCCCTTTATCCTCGCCAGTCGTCATTTGGCTCTGCAACATAATGTTTATCTTAGAGTCTTCCTTGCGAGGCTCAACCCTCATCATCTAGAGGTTATGCATCAGTTGCGAACATTGCACCCCCTTTTAGCGAATCTTAACCAACAATATAGGGAAATCCTTAGCTGCATGGTCAAACTGAGTACAACAGTGACATGAAAGTCACGTCGGATTCGAACAATCTCTCACGTAGTGTCTTGGTCATCCACAATTGTAACAAATAATCTTCCCTCGACCTCTGTCAAGCCCCCCTCCACCTCGGCCTTGGCCGCGGCCTTGATACTCACCTCATGGACCCCTAATTCCTTGGTCCAGAGGTCGCGTTTCTCCCTACACACTATATGCAGGTGTCCTGTCCATCATTAATTTGTAACTATGGAAATTGTGCTCGTGATGACCTATTGATTGACAAAAATTGCATAACAATTGTGGTGGTGTTTGTATTAATTTCTCCAGGAAATGGCAATTGTCAGTTGCATGTTTCCCAGCTACCTAGCATATAGCGTACCATAGGGTGGTCCCTTCACTTGGCCCTATCGCAGCCTCCTACCTTAGAGGCATTGGCCCCCCTGCTGCAACATAATTCACAAAGACTGGACAATGATCCTTGTCATGCCCCTGACCTTTGCATTTCAGGCACCAAACTTCTTCGCATGTCCTCGGCCAAGCTGTTACGTCTTTCTTCAAACTTTACATTTTGAGGCAAAGGTTCTACTACTGTGCGCTAATCTACTAAACCCCCATATTAGCATCCTACATTGGTGTCTCATGCAGTCCTATCATGATTTCAAAAGCTTCTTTCTGTGTCCCAATCTTATGTTGTGATAGTGCACCCCTTAGGTGGGGCAGAAGCGAGGCCACAAACCATTTGCGGTGTTGCCCATCAGTTAGGTTCATGTTCTCTTCACGGATCATACACTTCAATATTTGATCCAAATCCTAGGAGGTCTACCTGGGGTTCATCATGATCTCCTTGAATCCCACAATTGATTGCGCTTGAGACTTAGGTCTACTGAATTCCCTATTCAATGCAGCCTGGGTATCTACCAATGTGAACGTTGGGTTATCAGTACTGTAATTAATGTACCACGCTAGTGCATGGTCCTAAAAAGAACCAACCAGCTTGGCTTTCCTCATTTGGTCATCTGTTATACCTTGATCTTCCCATATAGCCTTCGCAACAAACCAATATCGGTCTGGATCCTCATTTCCTATGCCCTTGAATTTAGGTAGCTTTATAGAGTTCGCCATGTTGAATAGTGGTGGAGATGGCGATGGTGTGTGGGATGGAGTAAGTTGTGGAGGTGAGGATGGGGGCAGTGTGTATGGATGGGATGAGGATGGAGGCGGTGTAGTTATCGCAGGAACCCTTGTCTTCTCAATTGAATAACACTCAGTGGCAAAGCCTGCACTGCTCTTTCATCATCACTCAAAGGAGGCTCAATGAATGGGCTATACTCGGGACCTTTTTTTCCTTCGTCCCTAAACATTCTTCCACTTCCCATAGCTCCAAACATAAAGGTAACTGCATGACCTACTTTTCACACAAGAGCATCTTAATCCAAGTATTTAGTGATTTCAAATACTTACCTCGTGGTCCTTTGAAGAAGCGACTCTTTGCTTCACTGTAATTGACATAAGTATCGACCCAAAACTCTGTCACAAACCCTCCTATGATGTGGCTAAGCTAATGGTTGAAAGCATGCAAGATATTATCTTTAGAGGCTTCCAATATTTGCACTAACTCCAGTGTCCAAACAATCAGATTGTCAAGCCTCCACCTCCCTTGGTCATCTGCCAACTTCGCGATCAACTCGTATAATTCAACTAGGAAGGAACAAAAGAATATTTCATGTATTTTTATGTATAGTTACCTGTCCAACCATTGTTCTTTCATCAATCGTGGATTCTCATTATCTTGTGTCATGAATTCGTGGATCTTTCTATCTAACCAGTCTTCCATCTCTTTCTTTGTTGGATTCCAATGATGTGACATCACACATCTCGTTATGTAGATCTCAGTCCCGGCAATGGAACCATTTTTTGGCTTGATGGGCCCTAACCCAGGTTCAACGTTAGTAAACCGAGAAATTCCCTACATTATTGGCCCTTTCGGCATGATTCCATAGAGCATGGACCGAAGTCTCACATGAAGCAGTATGCAAGGGTGCAGGAACCAAGTTTCCACACCCTGAGATGGTCATGATGTCGACTTGGTACCTTAAAACTTTCCTTTGTGAAGGTAGATGATCATCATTCACGCAACCCTAAATGGTTCTTCATGCCTTTACGTGCCTTTGTAAATATGCTACTATATAAGTTCCCAATTATCTCAAGTGTTCAACAACTTTGTCATACAATTATGATTGTCTTCGCGTAAACATATATTCTTACTTCTGTTCAAATAACATATAGAAGCAAATATATTTTCTCATCAAATTAACATTATAACATAGACCTAGAACTTAACATAACATAATCACATGTGATCCACAGAGGAAAAATACATAGTAATTTTAGAATAGTTCTCTTTATTGATGATTCATATTTTCAATACAGACTTTATCTACCCTACGCACATAGCTACACCAGTCTGAGCACTCAGCTGTAGAGCCTCTTCCTACACTAAGACTCTCGCTCTTAGCTCTTTACGGAATCGTCAAGCCCTCTACTTCAATGACGTTTTCTCTTAAACTCCTTTAAGAACTCCTTTTTATACAATCCCATGGTCTGCAGACCAAGGGAGGATGTCTAAATTCGACACAACCTATCTAGACTAAGGGCGGAAAACCCTTTTTAACTCTTGATATCTTCGTACTCCGTGACCACAAAATGTGGAGACTTTACATTTATTTATACAAAATTTGGGCCTTCTACCCCCAAAATTGGGTTTTTAACCCCAAAATTCACCCCCAGGGGACCCGTTCCCAACAACCTTCATGTGTATTTGCGAATAGCATGAATGGAGGTCTAGCTTGGTAAAAAAATTATCACCATACAGTTCATCAAGCAAATCATCTACTACTGGAATAGTAAATTTGTTCTTGGTAGTGAGCTTGTTAAGGGCCTTAAATTCATGACACATGCGCCATTCTCCATATTTATTTAGAACCATAACCACTAGATATGAATAAGGGTTGGTGTTGGGACAAATAACACCAACTTCGAGGAGTTCCTTGATGATTTTTTCAATTTCATTCTTTTGTGAAAAAGGATATCGATATGGGAAGACATTTGGCAGCTATGCACCTGGGAGAAAAAGGATGTAATGATCATTGTTACGCAGTAATTTGTCACCGTTGGTCACCGTCCTTGTTACCCCCGCTGTCACACATTGGAGGACACATTTACGGACCTGTGACACAACTTGAAAACACTTGCATTGAGGTCTCCTAAGTATGAACTTCAATATCCTTGAAGACACCCTTTGAAGATTAACCTTGGAAAATGCCCTTTTTCATTAGCGCGAGTCCACAGTGTCTAACCTGCGCCAATGGCTCGGTTCCTACAAAGAGGGCGCACCCATAGACGTGCTGTCACAGAACAAAGCCCGCGCCACACAAAATTAGTCATGATTTTTGGCCAACGCGCACTGAAGTGTTTTTTCCTCCATTACTCGTGCAGTTCCTTGAGGAAAAATCCCATGGATACGGTCGAGTGTCGTCTTTTTCATCCATGACAACTCAGTCCAAAGGCTATTCTGGGACAATACCAAGTCTTCAGTAAGTGTCCAGATACGACGAATACTTTCTCCTCTGCCATCTATAAATCACTGTCATCCTACATTGAAAGGGAGTTTTTGGAAGGCTAGAGTTAGAGTGTTGAAGTTTTGAGCTAAAGTGAGCTGAGATTATGTTAGATTGATAGTAAGAGCTGAGAGAGAAGTTATGCTGCCGAAATTCTGAGAGAGCAAGTGGCTTCGCAAGGCATGCCAAACTGTTGACCCAGTTGGAGGAGATTTGCAGCGTCAAGCCTTAATTGGTTGTAATTCTTCTCTTCTTTTATTGAATAATGAAAGACTGTTATTATGGTTCCACTCACGTATTCTTCTGGTAATATTTGAGTTATATCCTGCTTGACTGATATATAATTGTATGATATTGGATTTTACGCTTGTTGTGGATTGTTCTTTGTGTTTGTGCAGGTGGCCATGCGTGGAACGTAAGGATAGTGACCAGCCAAAGCTAAAGGACAGGAGCGACGTTTCTTCCATGACAAATAGCGTTGGATTCCAGGTAGATCTTTCTGATCAACCTTTAAATTATGCAATTAGGAACTTGCGTGCAGCGTGTATGATTGTTGCTAGACCCCTGTCGGGCTAGTGGGATCGCCTCTGTCCGCAGAGGGGATTTACCAACCCAACAATTTGGTGACTCTACTGGGGAATTGGTTGTTGATTGTGTTTGTATTGTTTGATTTGTAAATTGTGGACGGAGTCTGAAGAGCGGCCAGGTAGCCTTCGAAACACTTCCGCTATGCAGAAGTGAAGTAGATCAATGCCACTTCAATCGATCTCCGGTTCAGTTTACAAACTGGGCAATCTCAATCTTGCCTCGCATGTCGTTTTTCTCTCGGTTATTTGTCTGAATAATTTTCTTGGTTAGAATTCTTGCTGTCTTTTTTACTTGCTGGCTTTGTCTAGATATTAGAAGCCAAGCCTGAGACCATCCGTTCTGTCTTTTTGCTTGGCAAACTCCGCCAGCGCGTTTTTTCTTTGAACAGTCGCGCTGGTTGGTGCGTGTTGCTCTCAGACAACTCGCGCCAATCTCTGTTTAGCGCGAGTTGCAGACTTATAGTCGCGCCACACTGGTTAAGTTTTTTAATAAGCTTGTTTGCCAGTCTCTTAAACTTGGGTCTGCGTTTTTCTGCTCTTTTTATGCCTCCTGGAAGTCTGTTGGATTGATATTTGGCTGGTGGTTTTTCCATCCTTCAGTTGTTTGCCTTTGTCCATCGATTTTACATCTTGGCCTTTGTGGTTTTTGTGTTATCGAACCTTCTGTTGGATTGATGATTTACAGATCCGTTGATTTCCATATTCTTCTGGTGGTCATATGAGTTGTACATTTCATACTGCAAGTATCTCGTTTTTAGCTTGCTTGTTTTTACCTCACTTCATTGTGACTTAGCTTACATAGTTCCTTGAAGATCTTGGTTTTTCTTTGCTTTGCTGGGTTATTGTTTATGTTTCAGATCTGGTTATAGATTCTTTGGAATGAATTATCTGATTGTGAATATCTCTTGAAACCCCTTAAGTGGATTATCATATTATTTTTAAAAGAAAAGAAAAAGATTTTTTTGCTTTTCATCAATTAGCATGTTATGTTAGTTTTTGCTTTTAAAAAGAAAAAAAGAAAAGATTTTTCCTTTCTTGTTGTTAGCTGCATTAGAACTTTTGGCATCGTTTTGTTTGTGTGAACCTCTTAACTCTTATGTAGCTAGATTTCATCCAAACGAAACGAATACAATTCTTGCATGTAGTTGCATTTAGGACATTGATGAGCCCCAATTTTGGTACAATTTGGGCTCATTTTGGCCTATTTTACTTGCTCAAACCATTCATTTTTATTTGCTTACGCATGCATTTCTTAGTTTATTCATGTTGTTTGTAGGAAGAAGGTTAGACACTTTATCTACGTGACTAATGCATTATGATTCCAGGTTTTGGCATTAAAAAGGGAGCAAGAGACAACGAAAAAGGGGATAAGGAGACAACGAGGTGGCACTGTTGATTTTGTGGAGAGATGTCCACGGTCTTGGGACATTCCTCGTGATTCCAACCAAGAACTCTGAGCTCCAATCCATCTCCCCTCCGAGCTTAAGAAGTAGCTAGCTGTCCTACAGGAACAACAGTCATAAACTTTTCCACAGGAACAGTAGTTATGATTGCCCTATAGGATCCGCAGTTAGACTCTAGTTGGACAGCCGAGCTCCTAAAATCAAGGGCACTTGGTGGATCATCGTTTTTGTATAAGTATGAAGGCCTTAGCCTTAGATAGGTTGTTGAAACTCTCGTATTGCTATTGTAATTTTGGAGCACAGTTCAATTTTCGTTCCTTTTTGTAAGCCAATTTGGCATGAAATCAGATTATGAATAAAGAAGGCAGTTTGTGATCTAGTTCTGAGTTTCTTAAGGAGACTATAGCTCT
>APFE030737755.1:3945-15361 GCA_000404065.3 Pinus taeda
GTCCACAGTGTCTAGCCCGCGCCAATGGCTCAGTTACTCCAAAAGGGGCGCGCCGATGGATGCTCTGACACAGACCAAAGCCCGCACCACCCAAAATTGGTCATGATTTTTGGCCAGCACGCACTAAAGTCTTTTTTCCTCCATTGCTCATGCAGTTCTCTAAGGAAAAATCCCATGAAGTGGTCGAGTGTCGTCTTTTTCATCCATGACAACCCAGTTCAAAGGCTATTCTGGGACAATGCCAAATCTTTAGTAGGTGTCCGGATACAATGAATACTGCCTCCTCCTCCATCTATAAATGACTGTCACCCTGCATTGAACCAGTTAGTTTAGAGGTTTTTCAAGAGCTAAGGTGAGCCAAGATTATGCTGGATTGATAGTGAGAATTGAGAGCTATAGAGGAGTTATGCTGCCGGAATATTGAGAGAGGAGGTCACTTTGCAAGGCATGTTTAGCTGCTGACCCAGTCGGAGGAGATTTCAACGTCAGGCCTCTTTGGTTGTAATCCTTCTCTTCTTTTATTGAATAATGAACGACTATCATTATGGTTCCACTCACGTGTATGCTGATGATATTTGAGTTATATCTTGTCTGACTGATATATAATTGCATGCACTGGATTTTACGCTTGTGTTGGTTTGTTCTTTGTTTGTGCAGGTGTCCATACGTGGAGCGTAAGGATAGTGACCAGCCAAAGCTAAAGGACGGGAGCGGCATTTCTTCTACAACAAATAGCGTTGGATTCCAGGTAGATCATTCTGATCGATCTTTAAATTATGCAATTAGGAACCTACGTGTAGCGTGTGTGATTGTTGCTAGACCCATGTTGGGCTAGTGGGATCGCCTTTGTCCGCAGAGGGGATTTACCAGTTCAACACTAAGATTACATATGTTCGGGCTGCGTGGATTGGTTCGTGATTACATACATGACTCTTTGATTGGATGGCTATGACCATACCTAAGTCTTCATGGATGGCTACGACCATACCTTTATCATTATATATGGTCTTATCAACTGGGTGGTTGCGTCCATACCACAGACCAAGTTTCATATGTCTTTTGGATGGCTATGCCCATGCCTAGACTACATGTATTTCACTATCAAAGATATCAGTTGTACTTGTGCCTGCAGGTTCTTCAAGGTCGTGTTCCAGTTCGGTCAAGGTGTCGTAAATCATTTCACCCTTCCCACTCTCTCGGGCTTCATGCTTTAGGGGGCATTTGTACACAGTAATTTGTCATTATCCTCATCTTAGTCCCTCTACTGTGTGATGTATCAAATACACATGTCCATATCTTCCCACATATGCAAAAAGATTAAATAGTGCTCTTTGATGCTGAAGAACTGACCCTTTTTCCTAAGTTTCTGCATCATCGCTAATAAGACATTAAAAGGTGCGACGATCCCTTGTCATGAACTGTCTTGTCACAACACTGTCGCCGGTGTACACGGGTTTCCCATGACGGTGTGATTTTAGGGCTCGGCACAAGTCTTCCATATTCTTCTTGCGATGATTGGTCCAAACGCATTGCTCCCTTGCGATGTCGTCACTAAGCCCCAGTTCATGACCCGCTACGATCCAAATTTGGCGAATTTGTTCAAATAGTCAGCCTTCTGGGTGTTTCTAGAGCTAGTTGTTGGGTCAGTTTGGGTCACTTTTCCTCCTCTAGGATGGTGGTTCCGCCTCTTGTGCAACTTCTCTTGAGGATAGGCTCCCTCTAAGGAATCGATTGTTGTTTTGTCTTTGTTGTGACTAGACCCACTCTAGGGCTAGAGGAGTTGCCTCTGTCTGCAGAGGGAACACTTTCCTTTATCACAATGACTCATGACACCTTCACACTCTGCGACCACAAAATGTGGAGACTTTACAACTTTATTACAAAATTCGACCCAAAACATGGGCTTTTAGCCCCAAAACTCTCCTTGGGGGATCCTATTCCTAACATACACATAGTACAACAGACCAAATACACATGTCCCAATCTAATGACTACACAATACACATGAAATAGTACCACATGTACACAACACGACATGTAGACGACACTACATGTGCACAACACAACATGTACAACAGGTACACAATAGTAGTACTGCACATCCAAAGACCACACCATCTCTACTAGGAAACCTTACCTCTAGTGTCTTTCCACGACTTACTACATGCATCCACAACCCAAAACCCAGGTATGTGGCTCTTTCCACTATCCATGCTTGTCCCAACATGTTGTAGATCACACTGCTTTTATTCTGTTGATGTACCCTTCAACATTGCCTACCATAACATAAACATAGGCATAGTTATAAGCACATAATATCCATATGATATTAACCTCATAAACCTTTCAGGTCTACCCTGCCCACTTGATTCCTTATCAAACCATGAACCTTTTCATGCCATTCACCTGTATAAAACAATCATTCTTCGACAAGAACGATCCATGATGGCCATGTCAGACAATGGAATTCATACATACATATATACACATAGACAGTAGCATAATCATGATCACAACACAATTGTTAGTGCTCATAAGGTCAAGGTTAAGATAAATTCCTTTATTTGTGCACAACATTGAGAATGATATTTCCCAACATAGCCAAGGCATATGATGCCTCAAATCCTTAGCTTTCATGTTTAACTTTCTCATGAATGTCCTACTACTGTTCATTTATCCCAATAGACCCAACCAACCCAATTGGTTGTCATATTCTTGCCTTCAATTTCCATTTACTCATGCGCCAGGCTTCATCTGGGTCTTATTTACATGTAAGGATTCTTTCAGCTCTCCTCGAGCTCCATTAATTTCCTCTTTCCCCAACCAAATCCCAAGACCCTCAAAACATAAAAGGAAAGAACAAAAAGGAAAGAAAAAGAGAACCAACAACAATACAACCCATAAACAAAGTGGCATGGCCATACACCAAACACAATATGTTGTAGTGTGCCATTCTGTCATCCAGCGATCAATTACTACATTGATGGCGTCATTTTTTGCTAGGTAAGGCAAGTCATACCATATTTGCGTAGGTTCCTTCCATGCCCTGATGGACAGATGGTGAAAATCGGCCTAAAACTCTGCGTAGCCTTGCAGGTTGGCAAACACCGTAGGCGACAACCACAGTTTGCGATTGATGGCCATGCAGATGTTCATCTCCATCAAGATCCAAAAGATCTTGATGTCCTTGATGCGCTGCGCATCCTTGGTTTCCCACAGCGAAGCGTACTTCGCTGCTTCTAGTAGGTCTGGCGTGACTGAAGGGAATTGACTATCCTCTGGCAGCTCCCATGCTACCAGCATAATAGATAGCAAGAGCCACGCATAGTGGAACTTCTTGTTGAGCTCTTGTGCCTCGTGGCAGTGTACTAGGAACTCTCCACAAAGATAGTCCGCCCAATTGAACTGGACTCCTTCGGTGCACTGGGTTACTAGCACGACGACAGGAGTTGACACCTCACTGGTGTGACACTTCCTCATCATCTTCCCTGCCAAAATTTGCATAGCCACCTTTACTGTAGGGTCACTGATGCATGATATGGCATATTCACGCGGCTTCTTCACTAGCTTAAACTCTTCCTTCATGGCCTCCACAAGGGCCTGCTCGCCACCTTTTCTGCTAAACATCATGGTCTTATTTTCTCCTGTCTAGGGCAGTCGCATGATTCTATGGATCAATCTGTCAGTGATGGTTATTGGCTCCTCCAGCCACAGACACCCATCATGCACCATGCATAGCAACTGCTTGATGACCAAGACTGTAATTGGGTGTGGTTGTAGTGCGGCACCCTTAGCATGTTGAGCAGACCTACCTTGTCTACTCCTCTGAGCCACCTTCGCAGCTCCAAAGCGGTCATCCCGGTAGTTGTATCGACAATGCGATGCATTAGCTACTCAGTCACCAAGTGTGGGAACTTCTCATGGTCAGCCAAGTCCCAGTCTTTGAGTTTTAATAGAGGAACTCTTGCCAAGCGTAGTGCTTGAAAAATAATCTCATCCAGCAGCGGCAGGGTTTGCAAGGGGACCTTTCTCTCGTCGATATCTTTCGGTACATTGCTCTTGCCCTTGCGCAAATGGATGTACTCAGGCAACCGAGTGATAGGGTCACCACCCTAGGCTCTAGATTGATGGCATTTCCCTTTTCCTATGCAGTGGGCTTGTCCTTCAGTGGGTTTCTTCTCAGCAATGCGCGCATTGATATTGCATGTTGCTTGCCCTTCTTATCCTTCCCACTCTCCTAGGTTGGGGTCGGCTTTGGCTTCGGTGTCCTTGGTGATTTGGGGACTTCCGCTAATACTTTGGCAACCACTAGAGTAACTGCTTTTGCCTCGCTAACCACTTCCGACATATCCTCCTCGGCTGTCACTGCTTCGGTGTCCATAGCAGTTGCAGGTGTTGACATAACGCTACTCAATGGTGCTCATGTCATCTCTGGTCAGTTCTCAAACGCTAAACTCACTATCAGAGCCTTGAATGATTCTCGGTTCATGTGTGCCTGAGAGCTCAACAAATCATTTCACAAAATGCCAAGTGTTTTTCATTGGACAACCACTTGTAATTTATTGGGCATTTTGAATTCAAATCCGACCGTTCCCCCCACATTAGGTTCATTAATTCCAGATTGGCGGAAAATTTTCAAGGGTCTTGACCCATAAATTTCATCTTAAATGTCGGTTGCCCGCTCCATTTGGCAGCATTTCTATCGTTAAATCATGAATAGTGACTTTAACGGTCACTTTCCGGTCAACCTGCGTGATTTCCCCCTCGGTAGGGCAACTCTCTTCACATTGTTACGAACCCTATGACACTTCCCTGCTTCACACTATCCTACAATCATGTGGCTCCCCAACTCAGGTAGTGTAGTTTATAGTCTTGTGCCTCCTTTCAGCTACCTGGAGCACTAAGATTGTGCTACCTTCATATAGTCACATGGTCAGACCACTGTTGTATGGCTTCAATCAACTGTCACTCACCTTTCCTGGGAAGGAATCTCCATTCAATTTTACCAACTGAACTGCTCCTCTATTGGTAATCTCCTTAATGACATAGGGCCCTAACCAGTGCATTCTGAATTTCCCTAGAAATTTATCAAACTTGTTGTCATATAAAAAAACTAGGTCATTTACCTTAAAGGTGCGCAGCTTGATGTGTCGATCATAACACGATTTTTCACGCTACTTTTGGACCTGTTGGTGAAATCCAGCTAGAAATCTTTCTTCTTTAAGCTCATCCATTTGTGCGAGCCTCTCTTCCAAGGCTCTGCGATCCATCATACCTGTGAATGCTATTATGCGCAAACTAGGCACAATGTATTCCATGGGAATCACTGCTTCAACACCATATACAAGCCTAAAGGGTGTTTGTCTAGTCAACTTCTTCCATGTCGTCTGATAGGCCCATAGTACTGTGGGTATCCGTAGGTCCCAATCACTTCGCTAAGCATTGGAAACCTTGTACAATTCATTTTCCATCACTTTGTTGAATGTTTCCACTGTCTCGTTAGCTTGCCGATGATAAGGCATGCTCTTCTGGTGATATACCTAAAATTCCTTCGTCAATGTGTTGATCATCTCTTTCAGAAAGTGCGTATCGCGATCACTCATCAAAATATTTGGACACCCAAATCACTTCAGTACATACTCAAAGAGGAACTTTGCAGCAATCGCGCCTGTGAAATCATTCGCAGGTTGTGCCTCTGCCCATCAGGTTAAATACTTTGTCCCGGTGATAATGTACCTCGCTCCCGCCTTCTTCCCTTGGGGTTGAATGGGTCCCACAAAATTTATCGCCCATTTCTCAAAGAGTTGTAACGTCATCTGTGGATTCAAAGGCAGCTCATCCCTACACGATGGCCTACCAGTTCTTTGACACACATCACATGCTTTGCAGTAAGCTTTTGAATTGTGATGGAGGGTTGGCCACCACAACCCTACGCATAGAATCTTCTGCGTGGTTGCTCTCCCTGCATAATGTCCTCCCACGGCAGCCCCATGAGTTTCCGCGAGGATACTGCTCTTTTTAAATTCCAGTACATATCGTCGCAATATCTCATCGGACCCCATTTTATACAGATGCCCAACAATGACAGAAAAGTCTTCCACACACACCACTAACTCCTTCTTATATTGGATGGTGTATCCTTTTGGGGCAGTTCTTGTCATTAGGAAGTGTATGATATCTTCAAAATGACCATCCGCGACGTGCACTACAAATAGTTGTGCGTTAGGCAATCCCTCCTCCAAACTAGTGGGCTCTTCCCTTGTTCCGATGCGCGACAGATGGTCTGGTCCTGTGTTTATTCATCTAGGTTTCACAATAACTTCAAAATCATACTCCTCGAATAATAACAACCACCTACATATTCTCCGCCCCAACACAGGCTTATTGACCAGGTATTTCAACATGGAATGATCTGTATACATCTTTAAATGGCCACCCAGCAAATAGTGTCTAAACTTCTGGAACGCGTATACCATAGCTAACCCTTCACGCTCAATGGTGGAATAGTTATTCTCCACCTTGGATAACCTTATGCTTGTGAATGCTATAGGATGGTCCAAGTCTCCTCCGCTGGCCTGTGTTAGTACTACTCCCAGTGTTATACATGATGCGTTGACATGTACATGAAACTCCTTCCAATCTGGGAAGAGTAAAATCGGTTTGGTGACCATCTTTTCTTTGAGTACATCCAAGCTTTTTTTACAGTCCTCGTTCCAGCAGAATGTGACATCCTTTTTCAACAACTTCTTCATAGACGCGGTGATCTGGGCATAGCCTTTGATAAACTTTTTGTAATATCCAATATTTCCTAGGGTAGCGCGCAACTGTTTCACACTCCTTGACACTTCTAAGTTAAGTATCACCACAATCTTCATGGGATCTACCATCATTCCTTATCTACAAACCACATGACCCAATAGAGTCCCAAAAGGAACACAAAACATGCATTTCTTCAGATTGAGCGCGGTCTGGTATCTTCGACGGGTATCTATCATTAGGCATAAACTTGCCACATGGCATTCCACAAACCCAAGCATAGTCCAATCATCAAAGTATACTTCAAGAAACTTGTGAATAAATTCCTTGAATGCAGCAATGACTATGCACGAAAAAATTGCAGGTGCATTCTTTAATCCGAAAGGCATTACAGTGTATTGAAAACAACCCCACTCAGCCATGAAGGTAATCTTGCTCTTATCCTCCTGCACAATTTTGATCTGGTGGTACCCAGAGAACCCATCAGTGAAGGAATATGCTTCCTGGCCACCTACGTTGTCCAACACTTCATCAGTGAACGGAGTTGGGAAAGTATCATGTACACAAGCACCATTCAACTTCCTGAGATCTACGCATATCCTTATTTCATCCTTCTACTTCTTTTCCTGTACCACCATTGGGCTTACCCAATTAGATTTTTCTACGGGCTCAATGATGCCTACCGTGAGCATCTTGTCTAGTTCCAAGCGGACCTTCTCCTTATACTTTGGATTGAGATGGTAAGGCCTTTGCTTAAGCAGTTTCACGTTGAGCTTCAACATGATCTTTATAACACTCGGGTCTCCTATTATCCCTTTTAGATCCATAAACTTGGTAGGGAACAAATCTTGGTATTCACAGAGAAATTCAACAACCTTACTCACCATCGCATCATCCCAGTAATCTCCAATCTTCGTGAATTTGGGATCTACCTCCATACTGATGTTTACCTTTTTCATTTTTAGTGGCGCGGTTATATCAGGGTTCTCAATCTACGGTCCTTCAACTTTGCAATGACCTTCTATTTCAGGGATTTTAATCTTTTATGGATCCTCATCTTCTTCTTCAGCAGTCACGTTATAGCATTCCAATGCATGACTCAGTTGAGTAGTCCAATTGGGTTGAATCAGGTCTAAAGGATCCTATGGTATCCTAAATATTTTTGCTTTCACTTCTTGTAGTGCTTCGTCAATACAGTCAAACTCATCATCAAAGCTGAATGTCATTATGAATCCTTAAGGCAAAATATCCCATTCACCTATACCATGGCGGAGCTCCGTTTCTAAGTACCAATTCATCGGGATAACATCCAAGGTGTGACAGAACAAGTGCACCCATTTAGGTTGGGGCTTCGCTCCATAAGTCTTGGCCCATTTGGCCAAGTGCACGTGTTGATCATCATTCCTGTCATATTTATCTGTCATTCATACCTTCAGATTTCCAAAGCATGTTCTCATCATTCTCCTACATTCGTGCCAATCATCAAAGCTACCCTTGTGCGTACCCCACCATCTTGAGGGCGTAGCGCGCAGTGCCCAGTCCAAAGCCTGGAAGCGCTACTTTTCTGGTACCTCCCTCTCAAATGCGTCCAAAAATACATCTACATCATTCAATCCATCGTAATTGGGCAGATTTCTTACCTCTGACAACACATAGTGCAGCGAATGGGTCATCATGTTATATCTTAGGATAGTTACTTCATGTAACCGATTCTGCCAGCGCTCCAATTCTTCATCAGAGTCTGAGGTGTAGGAACTCTCGCAATCCCATGTAAATCATCCATCCATTGTTAGATTCACCCAATCTTGGTCTTGCTTTGTTACCTTATAGATACAGTCCAGATCGTCATCACTCTCATAATCGCGAACTATTTTAGTATAGCGCAATCCCTCAACAACATCTAGAGGTACTATTATCCGGAGAAATTTCTTCTCAAATATCATCTTTTGCTTCTTTAGGTTGCTTACCCCGTTCATATCAGTAGCCCAATCAAAACCAAGGAGTGCAAGGTAGGGGTTGTTGGCATGCATAATTTCTATTACTTCGAAGTTAGCCAACACGCACGCGCCTTCAATATCTATAGTCACCCCCTGAAGCCGCCCCATGGGGATGATCTTCTACTGATTTTCCATCCTTAACTAAATCGGAGACCGCTACAGCACAGGTCTTCCCATCCGTTCCCAAGTCTGCTTTGGTAGGATGTTCGCATCTGACCCCAGATCCAAAATAACCTAGTCCATTTCATACTCTCCTATCTGTGCGGTCAGTCTCATCTCTCACCATGTCCTTGCTTTATGCTTACCAATATTTTGTACCACCCGTGGTTCACCGAGAGTGTTTCTGGTGCATCTATTTATAAGCTCCTGTAATCCCTTCACATCCTTGCTATCGTGCAACAACTTCATGCAGGTTTCTAGGAAGGTTGTAGGCATAGAAGGGTCCATTTCCTGATCCTGCTTAACCTTGCTCCCTGAGGTGGAGGCCTCAGTGAAGCTCTTCTTTCCTTCCATGAATGTTTCATGTGCACATTCCAAATCAAATTTAGCCTCCTTCGCTAGAGCTTTGTGAACCCATGCGTTGTCTTCAGGTTGTTCCCCCTTATCATCCCCTGTTGCAATTCCACTTCGAAGCACTATAAACCTCATCATCTGCAAGTTATGAGTCAGGTGAGGTGGTAGCGCCCCTTTGTTGCGTATCCTCGCTATCAGCATAGGGTAGTCCTCCATTTCATGATCAAATAGAGTGCAATATTTTCACAACGGACACGTTGGGTTAGTGCAATCATGGGCGTAGTGTCCTGGTCCTCCGTAATTGTAGCAAATTAGCTATCCCCAACCTCTACCGGGTCCTCCTCCACCTCGGCTTCATCCACACCCCTGAAAGCCTGTTCGCGCCATCCCTGTGCTTTGGGCAAGGGACCACACTTCTACATGAACCCTCTAGGCAGGTGTTTTGTCCATCATCAATTCATAGCTTCTGTAGTTGCGCTCATCATGCCCTACTGACCTACAGAAGTTGTAGAATAGTTGATGTGGTGTTTGTACAAACTTCTGCAACAAATGATAGTTATCTGTCATATGTTTTCCTGTTATCTGACATATAGCGCACCACAACACATGCCCCGCACTTGGTCCTGCTTGAGCTTACAGTCTTAAAGGCATCGGTCCTCCTCCTGCAATATAGTTCGCAAAGATTGGGCAATGGTCTTTTTCATTCCCTTGACCTTTACATTTCAGGCACCATACCTCTTCGCACACCTCCAGTCGAACTATTCTATCTTGCTTAAAACTTTACATTTTAAGGAAAATATTTTGCAACTGTGCATGGATCTACTGGACCCCCAGATTTGGATCCTACATCGGTGTTTCATGAAATATCATTGCAATCTCCAAGGCCTTTGCCTGAGTCGTTATCTTCTGTTGTGACAGCGCAACCCTTAGGTGTGGCAGGAGCGAAGCCATGAACCATTCACGGTGTTGTCCATCTATTAAGTTCATATTAGCTTCGCGCATTTTACACTTCAACCTCTGATCTAATTCCCAAGGTGTCTCGCCTAGTTTCATCGTGATTTCCTTGAACCCTACAATCAAATATGCCTTAGATTTAGGCCTACTTAATTCTTTATTCAGCGTAGTCTGGATGTCCGCCACCCTAGCATTTGGGTTATCATTAGAGTACTTGATGTGCTAGGTTAGCATGTGATCCTACAAAGCACTAACCAATATTTCCTTCTTCATGTAATCATCTGTGATTCCCTGAGATTCCCATACAGATTTCACGACAAACCAGAACTAGTCTGGGTCCTCATTTCCCAATCCTTTGAACAAAGGCAGTGTGATGTAGGAAATGTTCCCTTTGCGGATAGAGACAACCCCTCTAGCCCTAGAGTGGGTCTAGTCACAGCAAGACAAAACAATGGCTAATTCCCTTAAACATTCACTGTTGAAAGAGCCTACCTCAAATCGGTGTTCGATGGAGCTTTCGTTGCGCCGCTTCAGCAATCGTTTCCTTCTCCTCAATAAGCAATTTACCTGAAATAACACAAGAGAACAACAGAACACGTAACAAAATACAACAATTATCTATTTACTTACAGAGTCAAGGAACCATAAGCTATCAAGTATATTTTACACAAGACATAGGAAATCACCATTGATTGTATTAAAATGAATAAAAGCAAAGCTTACAACCAAGCCTTGACGTCGCAAGCCTTCTCAAAGGGTCCAGCCGGTATGTTTCTTCAAGCATTTACTCTCAAAAGGGTCTCCCAAATGGATGATAACTCTCTCTCTCACTCACAAGCTCTAATACAAAGCTAAGGCAATCCACAACCAATTACTAAACTATCTGCAATTCACACTGCAAACTCACACCAAAGCTAGCTAATTTGCTCAAATCCAAAAAAACTAGCTAATCATAGCAATAGGGAGTGCTTTTATAAGAGGAGGAGTGTTGGAGAGGTAAATCCCCTCTACGAATAGAGGCGATCCCTACTAGCCCAAAGGGGGTCTAGCAACAATCAAAAAATGCTACACTGCAGGTTCCTAGTTGTAATTAACAAGTGGGTAAGAGAAACCTACTTGGATTCCAACGCTATGTTTGTCGAAGAGATGATCCTCTCGCTCCTTCGCTCCAGCCGATCACAATTCTCCGCTATCCT
>APFE030737757.1:9851-29818 GCA_000404065.3 Pinus taeda
TTTTTGTGGCTTTATATTATTATTGTTAGGTCGCTGGGTTATATTGTGACTCCTTAGACTCCTATATATAGAAAGGAGGTTTTGTCATTTGTATCATCGAAGAATTGTTCATTTATGTAATGTAAAGGAGGTTGCCCCCTCGAAGAGGCTGAATTCTAAGGCGTTGATCTATCTTTTCTATCTTTTCTTGAGCTGGTTTCATAACAGTGTGACATAATGTAGTCTTTTGATGAGGTCTCTCCTGAGTTGTGACCTTGAATTTCATGAGTTTTTCCCTATAAAGTCTCCTATTTTGGCCAAATACTTGAATTGTAGCGTAGGTCATATCCATCTGAAGGGTTCCCTGTAGTTTAGCTCCCCATGGACGAGAAAGCAGCATGCCATATTTAGGAGGTATGTCAGCAACGTCCATTACCACACTTGTGGCTAGTATTTGGACTAAGTTGACACATAAATCCTTAATAAGTCCAAGGCACTTTACTTGACTAGAATAAAAAAATACAAGTCTTTATATCTTATAATGATATCTAATCCCAATTTTTCCATGATTACTTTAGGCATGAGATTATGAGAGGACCCTGAGTCAAGCATAGTGTTGTGTAATATTTTATCATGAATGGTTAAGCTAACGTAAAATGGAGGAACATCTCCATCTTGGAGCTTATCATTGACTTCCGGGCCAAACAATATTTCAAGTTGATTATCTGATACATTGAATGTATCAGTATTTTCTCCTATGCTTAAATCTTTCATTACTTGTGATATGTATGTCATTTTTTTCATTAGTTTAGTTAGGGGAATGGGTATTTTGAGCTTTGCCAATTCATGTTCTATAGTAAATGATATCTGAAATTTGTTTAAATTGGCAGGCTCTTATTTATCAGCCAACTCTTTTTCGAATATGTCTATTTTTTGGCTAGTGGAGGGATCATTTGTTTGGGTTGATTTAACTGCAGTGTCGTGTATTCTTTAGAGTGGAGCCTCAGGATTATTTCTAGCAAGAATATCAATGTTATTCTTAGCATGTGTTTCAGCTGACTTTTTAGGTGGAGCATCAGGTGTTTTCCTACTCCTCAGATTTTATTGTTTATGGACTTCCATAATTTCATTTTCATAACCCTTTTTATACTCTTCTGATTCTTCAGGTTCTATTTCATCCTAGGATAACAGAAAAAGGTCTTGTTCTTATTGAGTAAGAAAAATAGAATCGTTATCATTTACTCCCATTAAATTTATTTGAGTATCATCTATATCATCAGTTATCTCTGCCTCCTCATCTATGTAGTTCTCTTGGAACGGAGGTCTTATCTGTTGATCGGGACTTTTAGGGTCCCTTTGGCTGATCTGGGGTTGGTTTCTTCTAAAGTTAGGATTTTTTATTTGACTAGTTTGGTTTTCTCTAGGAGGATCCCTATCAGTTATGCTTATTCTATCCATAATTTTCTTCGTAGTTCTATGTAGACTATATATTTTATAATCATTGGTGGAAGAAGATGAAGGTTCCTCATTGATAGTCCCCCTTTTGTCAGATTTCAATTTATCTTTTTTGGCTAATAAATTAGCCTCAACTTTGAGTGCATTTTCTTGCATTTCCTCTAAGGTCATGGGATCTCTTTCTCTGAATTGATAAGCCATACCAATATCAAATCCTTCTAGGAAATGTATCAGGGCCAAGCCAGGGGGATGTTCAATGGCAATCAGAATTGCATTGTAAACCTTATTAAAACTATCACAGTACTCCTCTATAGTTTCATTTGGTTCTCTTTTAAGGTTCTTGTATTCATTAAGGTTCTATAGAGGAATATTTTTTGTTTCCCACAAAGATTGGTGAAAAATAGAAAGGTCAGATATACTACATGTTGCTAAGTTTTTGAACCATTTTCTTACTTCTCCCCCTAATCTCTAGGCAAAGATCCTTAGTTTTACATCATTGTCATCTACTTCATGAAGGTCAAAGAAATCATTCTTTTAATCTTTGTGTTGTTGTGCATTGACAGGACCTGTGCTATCGAATTAGGGAATTTTGGTTTGATAGTCTTGGGGCATATCATGCAACTAGACGGGTAAAACTAAGGGGGGTGTTGGCTTAGTGGGCAACTAGACTTCTCTATTTCTTGTCTTTGGGTATGCACATAAGGATTTTCCTTTTATTCCACTCTTATCTTAGAATTTACCCCAAAGGGGTCTAATACCATGTAAATCTAAGAGGGAAATTCATTTCTTTCAACAGGAGGTCTACTTCCTCTCCTGCTACTCTACTGTTACAGATAAAAGGTCCTATTTGTGTCTTAATTCGGAACTAAGACTTATTCTTGGCTACCACAAAATGGATGTTGTCTGAGTGGATTATTTTCATGATGTACTCCAAGGAAAATATCCTCATTGGAAGGTACATGGGTAGCTTATACAGTGGCAGCTCTGAGACATAAACTCTGATCTCTATAAATGATTGGTATAGGTACCAATATCTTGTCTTCACATGTTCACTGAGATGAAACACTTTCTGAATATCTTCATTGATTCTTGGAATCTACTGGACACTTAGTAAAAAAGTTGTTGGATACACAAATTGATCAATATAATATGTAAAGCTGAATTCTTGTGATTGTTTTCTGATCATGGAGGTCCAGAAAATAATAGACTAAGGTTGTCCTTGTTGATCTAGCTTATGCACTACAAAGGGAAACCTCTATGTTTGAAATTAAATGAACATGTACATAAGAATATAAGAATATTGGAACATTCCTTCAGTTAAAAACTGAAGGAATTGTTCGTGAATTACATTTGCAAGGAAGTGACCATAGTCAAAGGTGACTAATAGTCCTTCTTCTGTAGAAACGATGGGTAGAAATCCTAAGATATGCTAATCTACCCATTCATCTGAAAAGTAACCAAGTATGTAGGACAAGAGAGCAATAATTTTTCTAGTTCTTTGAGAGAAAATAGAAGAGGGATAAGGGGGATTCTTCTTGGGGAGTTGAAAATCTTCTGGTAGGAAGACCTCAAAGATTCTAGCGCTCTGGAGAAAGGTAAGTTTCCGATAGATTTATTCGAGAGATTCAAGGGAAAAGGGAGTGAAGGAATCACTGTAGGGGACCTACAAAATTTGATTTATACTTTCAGAGGTAATGGTGAAATGGATTTCACCATTAGGCGAGATGATAGCCCTCTTACTTGAAAGGTAAGGGGCATGGAATTTAAGGAAGAATTCGACGAAATAATAAGACTGGGGGAAAACAAATAAGGGTAGTCTTGACTACCAGAGGTTAATCTCAACAGACTGATCAAGATAAGTATCACGAAACCAACAAATTAATTCGAAAAGGTCGAATTCACACTATCTCCGCAATTTTATCATCTCGGTCAACAAGGGGGGTGTGATCTAAATCCACAGGGGGAGTGAGCATGGGATTCACCACAATGGTAGTTTTAGGGGCCATCGTGGTAACAGAACGAGAATATAGAGGGTTACAAATGTAATATGTAGTAGTTCATTGTTAATTTTGTGGACAAAGATAGGAGGATGTTTCCTCTATGAGTAGTTGTGGATAGGAAATTTGTCTTTGAATATCACTGATAGGCACGAAACAGAGGACTCGGGAGAAATGAAATAGTAAGAGAATGACAAAGAGATGTTAGCATGGGAGAAATGGATCTTTATAGTTCATAACCATAGTGTGGTCGTTGAATCAACGGTTGTTCAGGGGCATTTACTATGCGATGGGATAGAAGCAACAGGAGGAAACCGCAATAGAATTTGTGTAACGGTCAGCGAATTGGTAGCTCAAAATATGCAGACAAAGGCACAAGGCCATTTGTGGGAAGTGATGGGAGGAGGGATATGTGGCGATATTGGAGTGATGGTTAAGCAGGGACGGGGTAGATGAATGTTGGAGAGAAGGCGGGTTGCAGCGGGATGGAGGAAACTACTTTCAGAGGGGGGCCTAAGCTGTTTTTGGTATTTATGAGGGGGGGGGGGGGGGGGGGGGGTTTGAAATCATATGTGGAAGATACATTGTAGCGGGGAAACCTATTTTTAGAACCCCCTCATCGTTAAAGAGAAACATAGTGGGGGGTTCCGAATAGGCTTAAGATTCATCGAATGAAATACTGATCACGATCGGGGGAGGTAAGGTGAGTGGCATTTAACAGCAGTCATCCCACATTATATCCTAGGCATATATTTTTACAATAATGTCCAAACTTTGGACAAATGACCATATTCACCAATTACATAACAAATCCATTTTTTCCTAACTATTGTAACTTAAACAAATGAGGGTGCATTTAAATTGCAATTTGCTTGAACATGATTACACTGTATGTTTCAAATAAACAGAAGTATTGTGGCATTTTAAACAAGTTGCACACAATTCCATGAATTTATTTGCTATAAAATTATTGGACTATCAGTGGCACTTCAACTAGCATCACTTTCACATTTAATCTTTTTTGTGGGGTTCCTTTATCGTTTTTTTTCCTTTTTCTATTTTTTCTATTTATACCCTCTTTTCATTTTTTATTCTCATTTTTCTGTCTTTTTGGAAATCATTTATATTATGCAATACTATTTACAATCTGAACTACTAAAAAACAAAAAAAAAACATTCAATCATCATTTGATCCTATAAATTATAGGACCCTAATAGGAGGAATGTCTGACCTCTAAGGTAGAGCCATGGTCAAAAAGACATGCTCAAGGAAGTCTATGCAGTAGCAGATCTTTATTTTGGGGTGATCTCGAAGATCCCCACTTGAGATGTCACATGAGGTAGGGTTGAATTCCCTTAGTCGAGCCATGGCAAAGAATGAGAAGGAAAACTTGTTGCAACACAAAGGGATCGAGCCTTGAACTTATTGGAAAATAGTGGGAAACCTTACCTTTTTGTAGATCAAGACTTAGTCATGGAGTCTTTCCATTGGCGTGGCTCAATTTTCCTCTAACACTATTGGTTGTGGGAGAATTGATGTGGCCCAAAGGTGGGAGCCTAAATTTTTTACCCTAAAATATCTCAAAAGGTGCAAGCAAGGGAGAGTCAAAATTGAGCATAGGGATGTGACAAGATGATGTTTGCCCAATGGTGTTGCTATTCATTGGAGGGTTGGCCCACATCCCACAAAATCCCAATTATCTAGCCCGAAAGAAGGAAAAGGAGGTGTAAAGGAAAATGTTGGGAAAATCTTAGCAAGATAATGTAAGTCATACCACACATCAGTATGCGTAGATCCGGTTAGTGGAGAATGGTCCTGCCAGCCAATTCAACCCGACGCTATGACCTTGGAAAAATAAAGAGGAACCTCAAAGGAGGATTTGGGGTAAAGGAAGTAGGATAAAGTGGCAGAAGTTGTAGTGTTAGCTGATGGTTGTCATAATATACCAATGGGAGAAGGGACCATATGGTCCCACTATCCACACAGGCCTAGTAAGAGAACCCCAATGGTGGGTGAAGAGCATTCTCCAAAATGTGTGAGGAAGGACCTGGCAGGATGACATAGGTCAATCAAGTAGGCCATCCACACAAGGTCGTTAGCGTTATAATTGGTGGAAGGTGGACCCACAGCTATGTTAGCCCAACGTTGTGAGCCCGAAGAGATAAGTGGTGCCATAAGAGAAGACGTCGGGTTATGATGAATGGGATGGCATTAGCAAGTAGTAGTAACAGTAATTGGAAGATATGATGGCGAACCAATGAGGATATGATAAAGAGGGGCCCATTTTCCATGTAAGCCTAGAATAGAGATCCCGGTAGGTAACCAAATGCACAGTTTGGGAATTGTTGGGAGAGAGAAAGCAAGGTGACATGTCCAATGGGACCCACCCAGAAGGTGTTAATCTAATATGGTGAACGAAGACCCTTGGGTTTACACCATGCCCACCAAAAACCCAAGGGTCTTCATTCCCCATTTTAGCCAAACGCATATATAAATAGAGAAAGAGAGAGAGAGAGAGAGAGAGGCTAATGGTTGTCACAATAGACTAATGGGAGAAGGGACCATATGGTCCCACCATCCACACAGGCTCAGTAAGAGAACCTCGATGGTGGGTAAAGAGCTTTCTCCAGAATGCATGAGGAAGGACCTGATAGGATGACATAGGTCAGTCGTGTTGGCCATCCATGCAAGGTCGTTAGTGTTATAATTGGTGGGAGGTGGACCCATAGCTAGGTCAGCCCAATGTTGTGAGCTCAAAGAGATAAAGTGGTGCCATAAGAGAAGGCATTTGGTTATGATGACTGGATGGTGTTATCCAGTAGTAGCAATGATAATTGGTAGATATGATGGCGGACCAATGATGAGATGACAAAGAGGTGCCCATTATCCATGTAAGCCTATAATAGAGAGCCTGACAGGTAACCAAATGCATAATTTTCGAATCACTAGAAGAGAGCAAGCAAGGTGATGTGTTTAGTGGGACCCATCTGAAAAGTGTTAGGCTAATACGGGGAATGAAGACCCTTAGGTTTACACCATGCCCGCCAAAAACCCAAGGGTCTTATATATGTGTGTGTGTGTGTGTGTGTGTGTGTGTGTGTGGCTGGAAGAGAGAAAGCGAGGTGACGTGTCCAGTGGGATCCACTCGAAAGGTGTCAGGATAATACGGGGAATGAAGACCCTTGGGTTTACACCATGCCTGTCGAAAACCCAAGGGTCTTCATTCCTCGTATTAGCCACACACACACACACACACACACACATATCGCTGGAATAGAACAAGCGAGGTGACATGTCGAGTGGGACCCACCCAGAAGGTGTTAGGCTAATACAAGGAATGAAGACCCTTGGGTTTACACCATGCCCGCCGAAAACCTGAGGGTCTTCATTCCTCGTATTAGCCAAACATATACACACACACACATATATATCGCTGGAAGAAATCAAGCGAGGTGACATGTCCAATGGGACCCACCCGGAAGGTGTTAGGCTAATATGGGGAATGAATACCCTTGGGTTTACACCATGCTCGCCAAAAACCCATGGGTCTTCATTCCCCGTAACAGCACAAAACATAAGATGAAGGTCACTGAGAACGGAAAAGGGTGCCATGTGATAAATTCTAACATCCAAGAAATGAACAATAGAATGGAAGGATATAGTTTTGACCATACACAGTGTGGGGAAGGAGAAAGATTAGTTGCCCAAGGAGAAAGATTAGTTGCCCAAGGGGAAAGAGTAGACTCTCCTGACTTAATGGATACCTTGCGGAATCTAAGGGTTGAAATTAGGAGCTACAAGAAAGATAATGAAAGGCTGGTAAGGGATGAGGAAAATCAAGTTGAGGTAAATGTAGTTATATTTCAAATCTTCTCAGGTTTGTAAAGGTGGAGGTTGCATGAGCTGGGGGCTAGTCATAAGGATGGATCAAGCCATTTTTCATCATAAGAGAAAAAAATGGAGTAAATGGTAGTTTCCCAAGAAGAAACACAAATGGGAAAGTGAATACATAGTGAGAGGAAATGCACCAATGAGCACCCCATAGAGAAACTCTAGCACGCGTGAGCACCATTCTGGTAGGCATTCTTGTTCTCCTACTAGGAGGCATTGTCATCATCATCATTATCATCAGAAAAAAGAGAGAAATAGATCATATGCCTGAGGAGTTTAAGAAGGTAAAACCACCCACTTTTGTTGGAGAAATTAAGAAATCTAAAGACGTAGAATATTGGCTGCTTCAAATGAAGAAGTTATTTTGAATCCATAACTATCCTAAAAGCATGGAATTAACGTATATACATATACAAAATCCATATATACATATACAGAACTATTAATGTGGAATTAACAAAAAATAATAATTATCCCATTCTAAATGGTAACTGGAGGGGTCGGGTGATTTTATAGGAACGACACAAAACATAAGATGAAGGTCAATGAGAACATCAAAGGGTGGTATGTCATAGATCCTAACATCCAAGAACTGAACAGCTGAATGGCAGGATATAGTTTTGACCATACACAACATGGGGAAGGAGAAAGATCAATTTCCTAGTGGGAGGGGTAGACTCTCCTAACTTAATGGATACCTTACAGAGTATAAGGGTCGAAATTAGGAGCTTCAAGGAAGATAATGAAAGGTTGGTAAGGGCTGAGGGAAACCAACCTGAGGTAAATGCAGTTACACTGCAAATCCTCTCATACTTGTAAAGGAAGAGGCTGCATGAGCTGAGGACTAATCATAAGGATGGGTGAAGCCTTTTTGCATCATAAGAGAAAAAAATGGGGCAAATGGTAGTTTCCCAAGAAGAGGCACAAATGGGAAAGTAAATACAGAGTGAGAGGAAATGCACCAATGAGCACCCGATAGAGAACCTCTAGCACTCATGAGCATCATTCTAGTAGGAATTCTTGTTCTCCTACCAAGAGAACATAGTCATCATCATCATTATCATTAGGAAAAGAGAGAAATAAATCATATGCCTAAGGAATTTAAGAAGGAAAAACCACCCACTTTTAATGGAGAAACGAAGAAACCTAAATATGTAGAAGATTGGATTCTTGGAATGAATAAGTTCTTCTGAATCCATAACTATTCTAAAAGCATGAAGGCAAAGGTAGCCACCTATAGCCTGAAAGGAAAAACAAACATATGATGCTAGGTGTTGTCACTAAATCTTGCACCTACAACACAAGTACAACAAGAGGCAAAGAAATCTCCCTAGAGACAACCTATGGGTTGATTGTAGACTAGTTCCTAGGACATCTTAAATAGAGGAGTGCTTGTAATATGATATGAGAGGGTTTTGCATCACTCCAATTGTCACAAAATGAAGATGGTGATAAGAGGGTTTGGTTAAATATGCCTTTAATGAGGGAGATTCAAGCCAACTCATGAATACAAATATTGGGGGTATATGGAGCAATATCAAAGAGAAATGGTTTCTTCTTTTGGTGGCCTACACATGGAAATGAGACATCTTGAACTAAAGTTGAAGTTATGAAGGAGAGGGGGAGGATAAGGAGGAAATTAGGTGTATAGGGTTGTAATAAATAGAGTCCTCAGCCACTGTATTTTAGTAGAAACACGAGAGAGTAATAAGGTGGAATGACAGCAATAGGGGGAGTTGATGTAAAGCCTCAGGCTTGCATAGTAATGGGTATCAACGTCTATTTCAACAGTTGAGGTAAGTCTGAACCACCACGTGTAATGTAAGCTACTCACAAACACAAGTAAATCTGAAGGATGACAAGTACTGCATTCATAAAGATTAAAAAAAGTAATTATGTGTTCTCGCAAAGGTAGTCTCCTCTATTTAGCAATGAAGACAAATCCATTTATCATCCAGAAACATGACAACTTCCTTAACATTGTTTTAAGGAAGAAATACACAATGAAATGAAGTTACAAGAGGGAAAACTTATTGCACATCAACCATGTTTGGAATCAATGGAAGAATTGTCATTAATCTTAAAGGTCCAATAACCAGTCCATATATCTAGTAATGAAATCAGTGAAGCCCTCCCATGAATATGGAAAATTAAGCCCAAATCAGCCTCACAAAGATCAACCCTCACGGGTCTGAGAATCTCTGTAACCCCCCGGAACCATCCCAAATTGGCCTCACAAAGATCAACCCTCACGGGTCCAAGAATCTATGCAACACCCCGGAACTAGCCACTACATAATATTTCTTCCCATTTTGATAAGAAGAGGGGTACTATAATTATAGTTTACAAAATATATCTGAGCCCAAGCCCCAGCTGTCATACTAGAATAGTTGTCATGGCTCTGTGATAGGCTCTGTTGCCCCCAAAAAGATTACAACGGGATCAAATCCCTTTCTTGAAGAAATATAGAAATAAATGCACAGAGAAGGAGAATCGAGAGAGAAAGGAGGAGGTGTCCCCTTGTTGCTTTAGTGGAGGCCTCGGAAGGAGCCATGTCCCTACTATCATAGACTCTTTTCAGTTGTTTTGAGGTGGTTCATTTATACATCAACCGACTTAAGTCAATTATTCCATTAAAATTCCTTCAGCGTTGACTAATATAGGCATGTTGCAGACCGTCTTTCTTTAAATGTTCCATTTATCCACGTAAGATGCACATTGGCCAACTCATCCAACTTTCAAAGGCTTTGTGTAGTGTTATCGATGTATCATGGGCTTTTAAGCATTTGAACAATTGAATAGGTGGGTTGTTAACTCATTCAAACAGGTGAACCGGCAGGTGCTTTCGATTGAGCCTTATGCCTTCTTTGTTTCAACCCCTTTTATGAATTTCCCTATAGGAACACAGGCAAAGGCTGACGAATTTTCCTTAAAGTGCTTAAGGCCTTCAATAAAATCGCAGTGGGCCTTTTTCTTTATATCGCAATAAGTCCCTTTTCGGTCGATTTCCTGGACCCAAAATTTTTATAGGTCATAGTTTATAGTATATCACGTCTAGGAACCTTCCTCATCGCATCGCAATTGTTGATAAGCCTGAAACTAGGAACCATTGATCATTCATTGTCAATAACTTGCTGACATCATTTCTGACATCATCATTGCCACGTGTCACCCTATGAGTGGTGCCACGTGGCACCCAGAAAAAGCCCTATAGGACCCCTAAATATGCCAAAAACGAGTGACATGTGTCACCCTACCACGTCATCATCCTTATGTGCTATTCCATCGCTGATATCAGCCACCACATCAGCTCCAAGGATCAATCAGAAGCAGCCATGTGGCCCCCTGGAGGAGAGAGAAAAAGGTTAGTCAAGCCTTGGTTTTGCTATGCTTTTCTTTGTTAATGAATATCTCAGCCCTCCATTGATATTACACTTTATCACAATTGGCCCCCCCATGCAGTCTTTAGGACTTAAATCTCGTTGATCGGCCAATAAACTTGGTGCCCTGACCCACATACATCGATATATAATATCAGCGATCGGCAGATCGTAGTTTCTACAATCATCGATGTTATTTGCCTCCTAGTCCCCGATGATAACAATATTCGCTTGCGATGAACTATCCCAAATCTCGATTGTGATTTTTCTTCAACACTTAGACATTTTTGGGTTTTTTGAGCTATATAAAGGGATTCTTCAACAAGCCTTAACTTCTAATCTAGGAACCTTATTTTTGGCTTCTAAATATCATTTGAAAGCTCTTTCTAAGCACTACACACTGGAGAGGGTCCCATCTAGTTATGATAGCTTTTATGGATCAAAAGGTGGCATCAAACATCACTACTATTTGGCTTTTGAAGCCATTGGTGACTAAAAAATAGTGAATGACAACATTGGCTCCTCCTAGAGACAGTGCCTTGCTGGCAAGGTGTTGAGAACTTGTAGACCATCATCCTTCACCATTGGGCATGGAGTCAATAATATATGTACTTTGTATCAAAAAAATCTCCATGGGACCTTTCTTTATCCATTTACACGCAGAAAATAAAAACCCTAGCAATTGAAAGTAAATGATCAGCTGGTGAGATTATTTATGTACAATCCTACATTATGCATAGTGCTTAATTCAACTAAGTATGTTTAACTCTCCAATAGAACTAGGCCAGCATTAGAGTACTAGACCACATGCCTTCTTACTACTAAAAAAACAAAATCAAAATCAGCATGCACCATGAAAAACCAGCAAACAAAGAACCTGATAAATGCTCCTGAAATGACCTCTGGTGCTGACTAAAGAATATGTTAATGTAATCAGCCACAGGGTCATGGAATATACTAGGAATTTTTGCAACATATTTGATTTCACCTGCATCATGTTGACCAATATCCTCTTGGCCAGGGCAGCTACAAACACCCTTCATTCCTCAACTTCAGTGTTTCCAAGAAAAATTGGTTGTTGCTCATTTACTCCCCCTTTTTCAATGGGACAGTTGTCCTCGAAATCTGCAAGAGACTCTTCAATGTCTAAGCTATAAGAGTCATAGATTGGAGGATTTGTTAAGAATTCTCGGTAGGCATCTGACTACAGCAGGAAGCAGCAGACTCTGCATGTTCTTTCAACATTGGGTTCTTCTTGAGACACTTGTTGTTGGGAGATTTCTCCCCACTTGTCGGTAAACAGCTCCTTCTGCACCTCCATGACCATTTCCTCCTCCTCTAAATCATATGAATCATAGATAGGAGGAGGTCCTTGATCCTTCTCTTCATGTAAAAGATATGCATCATAAACTTGAGCCTCTTTTACTTGTTCAGCTTCCCATAACTGAGAGTATGGTAGCTCTGCCTCACTTGACTCTCCATCATAATCATATTTATCATAAGAAGGAGAAACGTTAGATTCAAATGACTAAGCCCTCTGAGAGTTTTTTTGTAGCTCAGGGGTGTTTCCTTCTTCTCTTTCTTGCTCATAGGGTGTTGTTCCTTATGAGAGTTTATGCGTTCTTGGAGAGGAGCTCCACAAATATCTTCAGCAGATTTATCAACCTCTGGATTGTTTTCATCATTACAAAGTGTGCAACAATCTTCAAGAAAAGCATTCTGTGAATGAAATCTCTTATAATATTGATAGAATGTTGTATGGAAGCATTTCAAGGAAGACATGTTGCCAGGAGTTAGTGTTTTAAACCATACCTTAGCATCTCCTTCTAAAGACAGTTTGAATAACTTCATTTGTACGTCTTCAAGAAGAATACCTTGTTCCTCCATGCATTCATGAAAGTCTTTGATGTGATGGTCAGGTATTTTCTCTTATTTCTCACTTAATTTAGGAAAATAGGTATTCCACTCATGATATGGAAGGACATGATTAGGAAAACCATCTATAGAAGAAAAATGCAGTGGTGCAAATTGGTTTGCTAGGAATGCAGGAAGGGCCATATTGGAAACCTCCCTATATGATTGATTTCATCTTCAAAAGTAGGGATATTTTTGGGCTGATGTAACATCAGAGTGAGTATGAGGATGCTTAAAAGGCCAGGATGATCATAACAGAGAAATGGATAGTGGATTTGTCAGGTTGTTTACCATAGATTTGATAGTGGAGTCGCCAAGGTGAGATATATTCAACCCTCACTTCCCTAGCTCACCTAACAGGGGAACTGTAAAACTTTGCCATACCCAGGGAAAAATATTCTAATATGTTCCCTGGCAATGGAACCATAAAGATGTTGTCGCTAAATATTTCACCTGCAGCACAATTACAGCAAGAGGCAAAGAAATCTCCCTAGAAACAGCCTATGGGTTGATTATAGACTAGTGCCTAGGACATCTTAAATAGAGGAGTGCTAGTAATATGGTATGAGAGAGGTTTGCAGCACTCCAATTGTCACAAAATGAATATGGTGCTAAGAGGGTTTGGTTCAATATGCCTTTAATGAGGGAGATTCAAGCCAACTCATGAATCCAAATGTTGGGGGTATCTGGAGAAATCTCAAAGAGAAATTATTTCTTCTTTAGTGACCTACACATGGAAATGAGACATCTTGAACTAAATTTCAAGTGGTGAAGGAGAGGGGGAAGAGAAGGAGTAAATCAAGTGCATAGGGCTGTAATAAGTAGAGTCCTCAACCACTATATTTCAGCAGAAACATGAGAGGGTAAGAAGGTGTAATGACAACAATAGGGGGAGCTGATGTTAAGCTTCAATCTTTTATAGTAATGGGTATCAAACTCTATTTCAACAGTTGAGGTAATTCTGAACCACCATAGGTATTGTAAGCTACTCACAAACACGAGTAAATCTGAAGGATGATAGGTACTGCATGCATAAAGATAATAGAAGTAATTATGTGGTATTGCACATGTACTCTCTTCTAGTTAGTAGTGAAGACAAATCCATTTATCAGCCAACAACATGACAGCTGCCTTAACATTGTTTTAAGGAAGAAATACAAAATGAAATGAAGTTACAAGAGGGAAAAATTACTGCACATCAACGATGTTTGGAATCAATAGAAGAATTGTCATTAATCTTAAAGGTCCAATAACTAGTTTGTATATCTAGTAATGAAATCAATAAAGCCCTCCCATGGATATGGAAAATTGAGCCCAAATCAGCCTCACAAAGATCATCCCTCACGGGTCTAAGAATCTCTGCAACCCCCCAAAAACTAGCCCAAATTGGCCTCATGAAGATCAGCCCTCACAAGTCTGAGAATCTCTACAACCCCTTGAAATGAGCCACTACATAATATTTCTTCCCCCTTTTTATAAGAAGAGAGGGGTATTATCATTATAATTTACAAAAAATATCTAAGCCCATGCCCCAGCTATCATACTCGACTGGTTGTCTCAGATCTGTGATAGGCTCTTCTGCCCCCAAAAAGATTACAACAGGATCAAATCTATTTCTTGAAGAAATACATAAATAAATGCACAGAGAAGGAAAATCAAGAGAGAAAGGAGGAGGTGTCCCCCTGCTGCTTTAGTAGAGGCCTCAGAAGGAGCCACATCCCTGCTATCATAGACTCTTTTTAGCTATTTTGAGGTAGTTCATTTATACATCAATTGATTTAAGTCAATTCTGCCATTAAAATGCCTTCAGCATCGATTGATAGAGGCATGTTTTAGGCCGTCTTTCTTTAAATGTGTCCATAATCCTCTTAAAATGCCTAGTGGCGACTCATCCATCTTTCAAAGGCTTGGTGAAGTGTTATTAGTGTATCACGGGCTTTTAACCATTTGAACAAGCAAAAAGGTGGGTTGTTAAATCATTCAAACAGGTGAATCAACAAGCACTTTCAGTTGAGTCTTATGCCCTCTTTGTTTCAACCCCTTTTATGAATTTCCCCATAGGAACACAAGCAGAGACCAAGGGATTTTCCTTAAAGTGCTTAAGGCCTTCAATAAACATGTGGTGGGCCTTTTTCTTTATATCGCAATAAGTCCCTTATCAAAAAATTTCCCTAACCCAAAAATTTTATAGGTCATCATTTATGATGTATTGCATATGGGATCATTCCTCATCGCATCGCAATGGTTGATATGCTTGAAACTAAGAACTGTCGATCGTCGATCACTGATAACCTAGTGACGTCATTTCTGACATCATCACTGCCATGTGTCACCCTGTGAGTGGTGCCACATGGCACTCGAAAATAGCCATATAGGACCCCTAAAAATGCTTTAAAATGAGTGACATGTGTCCCCCTACCACGTCATCATTCGTACGTGCCACATTGTCATTGACATCAGCCACCACATCAGCTCTGAGGACCAATTAAAAGCTGCCACATGGCCACCTGGAGGAGAAAGAAAAATGTTGGTTGGGCATTGGTTTTTCCATCCTTAACTTTGTTAATGAATTTCTCGGCCCCCCAGCGATATTACATTGTATCACAATCGGGCCCCCCGACGATATTACATTGTATCACAATCGGGCCCCACGACGATATTACATTGTATCACAATTGGCCCCTCCACGTAGTCTTCAGGACTTAAATCCCATCAATCTGTCGATAAATGTGGTGCCCTAACCCGCTGACATTGATATATGATATCGGCAATCGACAGATCATAGTTTTTGTAATCATCAAGGTTATTTGCCTCCTAGTCCTCATCGATACTAATATGCGATTGGGATGAACTCTCCTAAGTCCCGATTGCGATTTTCTTCAATACTTAGCCATTTTTGGGCTTTCTGAGATTTCTAAAGGGATTCTTCAACATGTCCTAACTTCTGATCCAAGAACCCTTTTTTGGACTTCTATATACCACTAGAAATCTCTTTCCAAGCACTACACACTAGAGAGGGTCCCATCTAGTTTTGATAGCTTATGTGGCTCAAAATTTGGCATAAAACATCACTTCTATTTGGCTTTTGAAGCCATTGGTGAATGAAAAAGAAGTGAGGGACAACATGAGGATTCAAAGAATGTTAAGGGAATAAATGAAGAGGGCCTAAATTGGAATGAATTTTAAAGACTTTTTAGAGAAAATTATTTAGTAGATATCTACTATGACAACCAAGCAAAAGAGTTTTATGGGCTCAAAATGGGACCAATGTCATCTGAGGAATATATCACCAAGTTCCTAGAATTTCTAAGATATGTTCCATACCTTAAGGATGAGAAGGCATAGGTTCATAGGTTTATTAGTGGGTTGCCTCTATCATTTAGAGATTACACTGAGATCCATGAGCCTCAGACATTAAATGATGTGATTAAAAATTTGAAACGTCACTATACTCAATCCAACTGTAGGCCAAAGTTTAAATCTGATTGGAAATACAAGGGCAATGCTAGAATAAAAAGGAAAAGGTAGTAGGGAGCTAAAGGAGAAATTATGACAATGTTTAACCAAGAAAATAAATAAATGTCCATTGCTATTAAAAGAGGTTATTCAACTCGAGAAGAAGTTAAGGGTTACAGAAAGGGTTCAAACCAGTGTTGGACTTTTGGAGAAAATCACTTAAGGATTTCCCACAGCACAAGCATGTTGGTCCAAGGTTTTACAATGCAAAGGAAGTGCAGATTGTTGGATATGTGGCATGTGGTATGCCTAGGATTTATGCAACACTAGAAAATCTATGGGAAAATCATCAAGCTTCCATAATCGAGATGGAAGGTGGAACTAGAGGGAGAGTTCTAGCGATAACCTCTATGCATCCTGGATCGGAGACAACTCATGCTTTAGAACTAAGTAATAGAGAAAATCAGAGTGCAATGAAGGAAATTTTGGCCCCAGGAAGCCACATGGTAAATGGCTGACTAGATGAGAGAACCATATCCTTTTCTATTTTTTGAGTGAAACAAATGGTAAATGTAATGTAAATTTTGTACAAACTTGTGTGTATAAATATCCATATCAATTGTGTTTGTTTTGTGTAAGGCTATTGAAAATTGAGGACGTTGTTCCTCCTAAAGGGGGAGGGGACTCTGATATCCCATGGTTAAAAATTTTCCCTCTTATGAATAATTGTAATTATTTTAAATAACTGAGAAAAGGACACATATTTCATTGCTTTAGGAAGGGGGTTGGTTGAGGAAATGGTTGTTCTTTAAATAACAATCTTAGTTATTGGAAGACAAATTAACGTGTCAATTATGCATTGAATTCAACTAAAAAGGGAAGGACTAATCCAAGTTTCATTTATCCCAACTACAAGCAAATAAAAAGCACAAAAATTTAAGAGCAGCATGGGTTGTGCTATCAAGGAGGGATTGTTGTGCAAGTCGTGAAGGAAAAGAGAAAGGCAGATAGTCATTTTTGGAGAGAGGAATGGGAGGGCATTCATCATGTCATAACTTAGACATGCATGGAGGAAAAGTAGAAGGAAAACATCAATCAAGAACACAATATATGGGCTTGTTGTGTAGAAACATAAAGTGAGAGTTGAGAGGGAAAAATAACATTGACATTGAATTGAGCCCAAAAAAAAAGGGTGCACTGGCTAAGGAACCCTCTGTGGAAGTTTGTTGGGTGATTGGTTTAGAGAGCAAGGCTTGCTTGTAAGGGAGAAGAATCCACTGGAAGCTTATGGTTTGTGACCCTGTTGGGCTGGGGAGAATCACGTAAGTTCTTGTGAGGATTGTTGAACTACTAGGAGTACCTTGGGGTTGAAACTCTGGTGCTTGATTCACTATGGAACTACCTGGAGAAGTGATTTCTCACCCATATACAGCTTAACTACTGTTGAACCTTCCTAATAGCAGGCTCTCTTCTCTTGAAAGTGAGTTGGACTTATCTGAATAGTGAAATATTTTTATGATTATGTCTCATCCTAAATGGTATGAGTTATAAAAATCTTAGCTACTGGATAAAGGATGTGAGGGCCTTTTGACATCATGTTTCAACTACGTTGGTTGACTAAAAATACTCAAAAGCACCCCACCTCAAGATTTGGAATCCAACTCAGGGGTGATAGTTGCAATTAAGGCGTGGTTGCATCTATCTACGATTGGGTGGAGAGTCAGAGTCCTCGACTCAGTTGCCAAAAAATTACAATATAAGTGTTCATCATTTATTTTATATGATAATGAATGAGTTGTGTATTTATGGTTTGAAAGGTTTAAACAGTTTCATTAACATATGATACATGGTTGTGTGATTCATATTTATAGGATTGATTGGTATGTTTTGTTAGTGTTTTAAGGGCATTGGGATAGCGTGTGAGAACACTGGCTATGTCATAGAAATATTTAGTATGATCATTCTTCTTTATTGTAGTATCATGACTACATTGATTTGAAGTTGGCATTAACATTGTTGTGTTACAATGTTGTAATATTGAGGATTTCCTCTTATTTTACCTTTATTGAACTGTTATTTTATATGAGAGTCTTCTTCAAGCCTTCAGTGATTCATGGTGTTGGGATTTCACATCCATTTTACCAAGGGCATAGTCCAATAAATCTATATCTTATGTCAAGTAAGGGACAACCTAATGAGATTGAATGACTTGGTTTTATATTCCCACACCTCATACCAAGTGGCATATCTTATATGTATGCATTGACATGGAACCATTTAAGGTTTTGAACCATATTTTGTACATCGTGCTAAGATGGTAAGGAAAATACTTGATTGAATGGTTAGTTATAACCATGATGCCCAAATTTATTGGTACTCCATAGCGAGCATTCATATATTGGACGCTTTTATCGTCAAGTTTCCTAAAATTCTCATCCAAAAAAATAAGATGTTTGTAGGATTTTTTTATTTCTAATTAAATGGTGGTGCTTATGGTCCATGCCTGTAATCGTACTTAATGAGGAAATTCCTTATTTCTTTGAGTAATGTTGATTTCCCTTGCGTAATTTTGGTCATCATATGCTTTTGGTTTTTGTTATAAGCTTATTGTGTTAGTTGTTCTGTCAAGACAGACCTTGGGATCTCTATAATGAGATCGACCTATTCCCCATAAGCTATTGAGGGCTGAAGGAGACCACAAATCTCGAAGGGTTGTATGGGAAATTCCCTTGTTCATGTTCTACGCTCTGCCATTAAGAACCTATTAGCCTTGGAGGCGTTTGGCCCAAAAATGGATCCAAAGTGCTCCAAGAGTCTCCAAAGTTTGCTTAAAATCATGAAAAGGGATCCAAAAATGCTCTTGGAATCTTCAAAAGTACTTAATATAACCCCAATATCGAGACAAGCAAGGGAGGAGAGCCCTTGGAAGGGAAAAAATGCACTATCGTGAGGCTAAAACACTTCAAAATCAATCAAAAACCCTTATCGTGGGCTTAAAACCCAAGAATGCACAACTGTCATTAGATCAAATTGATCAACAGCCTATATCTAAGCATAAATTGCAAATTAGTGGTCCCAAGAAATGGCAATAGGAGCTGGACAACGCTGATCAGCGATCGTCAATGATCGCTATCAGCGGATCTCATCGGTGGGAGTATTGACAGAGGTATTGACGCAGGTTGTGTGGAATGAGCGATAGCAATCACCAATTCAATGTGGATCGTTGATCACGCGCAGATTGACGGCCCACATCCCATCTGTGGATCATTATCAACGGAAACCATGGGGTGCCGATTGTGATGAGACCTAGACCCAATGAGTTTCAGAACCAAAATGTATAATCTTCCAGGTCCACACCAAAGCCATTTTTCAACGAATTTTAGTGTATTTTGTTATATAACAAAATGCATCGAGAAACAGGGTAGTGCCGATTGTGATGAAGCCCGAGCCCAAAAGGGTCTGGGAAGTGAAATACATAAGATTTGAAGTAAGCGAAAGGCCCATTTTCAATGTTTTTTCACAGTTTTAATGTATTTTCATTGTTCAACAAAATACAAAGAGAGTGGGTGTTATGAAACCAGCTCACAAAAAGATAGAAAAGATAGATCAACGCCTTAGAATTTAGCCTCTTCAAGGGGGCAACCTCCTTTACATTACATAACGGAACAATTCTTGGATGATTCAAATGAAAAGACCTCCTTTCTATATATAGGAGTCTAAGGGTTCATAATATAATCAAAGCCGACATAACAATAATAATGTAAGGGAAAAATAATAACAATAGTGGGCTTCTATGGGGCACAATAATAACAATATGGGACTACATGGGTACAACAATATAATAAGGGGGTTGCACTAATAACAATAAGGGGTTACACTAGTAGTATAGGGGCC
>APFE030737757.1:30016-61457 GCA_000404065.3 Pinus taeda
CATTTTTTCTGTTCTTCTAAAGATAATATTTGTTCTAAAAAGTATTTAAGACTATCATGATCCATTTTTACCTTGAAGTGTCTTCTCATTGGGTAAGGTTGCCATTTCTTAAGTGCATGTAGTCTTCCCAACATTTCCTTCTCATAAATAGCTTGCTTGAGATGTAGCCGTAAAAATACCCAATCCCCTACATCAAAACTTTTTTCACTGCGATGTTGATCTACCTGTTGTTTCATTCGATTCTACACCAAAGTGGCATTATCTTTTAAAATTTGGAGAACTTGTTGTTGATGCTCGATATGATCATTCACTTCTTGAACCATTTTGTTCTTGATATGTCCTTCTATCTTAAGAGTTTGAGGAGTGATAATTTCTTCCAATGATTTACAAGATATGGTCGGATTCATTTCTTGATGCTTGATGTGATCTTTCACTTCTTGAACATTTTTCTTCTAGATATGTCCTTCTATATTGATAGTTTGAGGAGTGGTAATTCCAGCCAATGCATTACAAGATATGGTTAGATTCATTTCTTCTTTCTCTGGGGTTTTTTCCTAGCATATATCCTCTTCTTTTGATGTTTCTTGATCCTTTTCTTCCTCCTCTTCGTACTCTATGTAAAATAATTTCTTCTCAACACACCTATGACCTTTAGTGGATTTGCTATCACAATTATAATAAAAGCCCCTTTTCTCTTTTCTCTTCCAATTTTTGAGGTGTAATCCTTGTAGGTTGTGGAAGGCTAGGAGAAGAAACACTTTCATAATTATAGTCATGAGTGGTGGGATTCCTTGTTTCCATAATTTCGCTTTCAATTTTTCTTGCCAACTCGAATGCCTCCTCCAATGGCTCAAGTTCCCAAAAATGAACCTTATGTTGAACGTTATCCTTTAAAGTCCCTATGAAGAAATCAATCATTTGCTTCTCTGGAATATAATTTACCCTTCTATTCAATTTTTGAAAGTCCTTAATGTTCTCTTCCATTGAACCCTTTTGTTTGAGATTTATCAATTGGCTAGAGAAGGAGTTTCTCTTTGTATCCTCATAATGTGTTATCATTTCCTCCATGAAAATTGACCATGTAACAAGTGGCTTATGAGAAAAAAGCCCTTTATACCATAAAAATCGATCTGGTTCTAAATATGAAGATGCAATACATACCTTTTGTAATAGTTTCACCTCTTGTAGATTGAAATATTTCTCCATTTGTAGTATCCAATTTACCGGATCCTTGCCATCAAACTTCCTCATCTCACTTTTTCTTGATTTTAGAAGCTCAATATTGAAATGACTGTAACTTTGTACTTTTGGATCTTTCAGCTTTGAAATTGCAACGTGCAGTAGCCCTCTATTTCCTCTTTTCAATGCCACCAGTCTAATTTAATTTAGATTCTCCAAGGCATAGTTATGCACAATCTCCCCAGATGACCTGATTATAAACCTTTCCAAAAAAGTGAACTTGTATGAAGTGCCACATCACATTTTGACCTTAGTATCTGAAAAATATAAAAAGGAAACTATAGTTCGTCCTCTTTCTATAGCTTCTTATGAAATTTCAATCTGATGCACAAAACAAAAGTTATGACGATTTTCCGCAGGTCATCTGTTTGGAATGAAATTCAGGAGTCTGAAAAAAGGCCAAATTCCTCAGATCATATCTCCACAAATATAGCGCAAAATGCTTTGAAACTTAGATCCGAGGTTCATAACGATTTTGGCCCAAATGGGTTTTTTTTAGCATTTGAAACGTCGCAGAAAAAAATTTATAGCGCAAATTCCACGATGACATGTTTGGAGCAACAAAACCATAGAATCCAAAGCTTTGATACGAAATGTTATGAAACCATCTCACAAAAATATAGAAAAGATAGATCAACGCCTTAGAATTCAGCCTCTTCGAGGGGGCAACCTCCTTTACATTACATAAATGAACAATTCTTAGATGATTCAAATGACAAGACCTCCTTTCTATATATAGGAGTATAAGGGTTCATAATATAATCAGAGCTGACATAAAAATAATAATGTAAGGGAAAAATAATAACAATAGTGGGCTTCTATGGGGCACAATAATAACAATATGGGGACTACATGGGTACAACAATATAATAAGGGGGTTGTACTAATAACGTAAGGGGTTACACTAGTAGTATAGGGGCCTAACAGCGGGCCGAATGCAACTAGCAATAACACCAAGGGCAGAACCGATAAAGGAATTAATCATTTTTTAGTGTTGTTGAAGTCCGGAAAGGACAAAGAGGGGCGGTAATTCTCAACGCTGCTGTGTTTTCTGTTTAAAGCAGAAATATTCATTATTTTAACAGAGGTCCACAAGAGGACAGCGTTGTTCTTCTTTAATAGAATGTATGCATTGTTAAATCATAAAAAGATCCACAGCACGCGCAGCTCTACCCCAGACTGACATAGAGGCCAAGAATAGACAGTGCAACACAGCCACAACAACAACCGATCATGGAGCATCAATAGTCTTGCCAGCGTGGCCAAAATATCTTAATGCAGTTACTCTGTTGTCAGAAGAATAATCCTCCAAGCCCATGCTTGCCTATAGAGGGAATCAAATAGTTAAGGGATAGATCGGAAAATATTAAGACTTCGAGCCTCTCAGAGCTCAAGAGCATTGTAAACAAGCTATAAATAGCTGAAAGCTAAATGTAATAAGGGTTCAAACTTCTAGAGATTGTAGAAACTTTACTACTCAAGCTTCTCATATTCATTCATTAGTAATGCAAGCTTCTTTTGTTGTTATATGTTCAATGTCCATTTCTCTTCTGTTCTAAGCTTTCACTTGAACAATTTGTTCATGTTTTCTTTAGTGTCTAAGGCCAGATAACTGTCATCTTATCTCTGCTTTGATAAATTATATTTGCAAGCTTCTTTGTTGCTTGTAGCTAGCCATTCATATGTGGTCATATATGCATCTGTTGGTATAGTCAGTATTCTCTTTTGTTGCCTGTAGCTAACCTTTCATTTATGTTTATGTATGCAGCTGCCAGTATGGTTAGTATTCTCCATCCACTCATTGAATCTACAAACTATTGGGCATTGTGGTCTAAAGCCTTGTAAGCCAAGGGTGTTCATGCATGTCTTGAGTTAAAACATAGTTGAAATGGTTATTTGGCTTGATCCAAACCACCATTTATTCCAATAGTTCAGAGAACAATATTGAAGATTATATGTTACCAGGCATCTTCGAGCTGCAACCTAGGAGAATTTCTTGGAGTGATAACATAATTGGCACCATTGACGGAGAGAGGAAACTGAAGCTCAACTTCCCTGGGAAACGACATAGATGCAGCTTTGATGATGGACAAAGTCTGGGCACCTTTTTGGTTGTAATAATCTATCTAGCGACTCTACTAGAGGCCGAACCTCTTGGTGACTCCACTTCATAGTTCTGGCTTAGTTTGTGATGCATACTCGAAGAAATCCGTAAAAGTCACAAGTTGACCAAGTACCTGACCCTAAAAATATTATCACAGAAATAAAGTTATTGCAGAAAGGAGCATCAGGTTCAGGTAAACCTAAACAATCTCCTATATCTCTTCAAGAAAGGCATGTAATAGAACAAATAGATGTTGAGAGTATAGCTTCTAATACTAGCAACGAAGAAAAACTCTTAGAGATTCATAAAGCTCCTTATTCTTTAGGTTTTCCTTTTGTTGTATTCTCAAAGGAAACCTCACCTCCTATCCATCATACTCCTTCAATCCTATCAATCACTCCTCAGCCCTCCATCATTCAGACTTCCAGTACTCTTTTAGCCACCACAGCCATGGCAGGTCCACAAGGACCTACCAAAATGGAGAGAATCATAGCTGCTAGGTATGGACCTCTAATACTGCCCACTCCTTTGAATGTTATGCCTACTAGAGAGTATTAGAAGTATATGCCTAATTTCACTGGGACTGAAGGTGTTTCAACTGAAGAACATCTTGAGTCATTCTATAGCTATGTTGATAACCTGGACATTAGTGAAGATGATGTCTAGATGAGAGTCTTTGTCCAAAGCCTAGATGGAGAGGCTAGAAAATGGTTCAGGGAACTAACCCTAGCATCTATAGCAGATATTGAGGCCTTAGATGATGCATTCCTAAAGCATTGGGGGGATAAGAAAGATATCCTTTACTACCACACTGAGTTTTGGAACTTACAGAGGGAAAATGGTGAGTTGTTGTCTAATTTTAATAAGAGATTTAAGCACATGTACAGCAAGATACCAAATAAAGTAAAACCCACCACTACCTCTGCTAGACTCATATATGTCAATGCCTTTGATTCTGACTTTTGTTTATTTTTTAGGAAGAGACAATGTGCTTCCTTGGTTGATATGCAAGATGCAGCCCTGGAAGTAGAATCAAATGTCATGGGTGTAGAAAAGCTAAAAGGTAATGCTGATAGAAGGAGACAGAGGGGAAAGAATTCATCATCTTCAAATCCCAAGATTGATAAAATGGCCAAGATGATAAAGCCATTAGCCTCTGAAGTTTTTGAATTAAAGGTTGAGCAGCATTCTGGGAAGGGAAGAGTTCCTAACACCTTTGCTCCTCCAAATCCAAATCCATATAGAACATCTAATGAGCAATTGCAGATTTTGCAAAGAGAACAATGAAGACCAAAGGGTGAAGGTCCCTTTTTAGAATGCAGACATGGAAGAAGAGTAGTCGGAAGAAGATGATGAGATCCATTGTATGGAAGACAAAGGCAGCACCACTTTTTTAACCAAAGCTGCCTATGAGAAGTCATTATTCAATGATCAGACCAGCTAAGAATGGGATGGTGCAGCTATTCTACAAACTGTAGATCAGCACCAATATAATCTAAGGTCTATGATGAATAATGTCAAAGAAACTCTTGTTCACAAAGCTATTGTCCCTGCAAAATGGCAAGCCAATAGGCAGAAGTAACTAGTAGTTGATCTTATCATCCTCAAAGCTCTAGCCATAGAGGTAAGAGGCCTTGACGAGTCCCCTTCTTCTTTCAGTTTTCAATCAGAAATTCAGAAGCCAAGAATACCTATCCCTCTGATTGAACTAGTGAAGAATGAGTCCTTCAAAGCATCCATCCTTGAGGATCTTGAGCCTAAAGCAATCCAAGCCTCCATTGACCATGTAAATCTACAATATGACCAACCATTTATTATTCTCAGCCCAATCATTGAAAATTATGAAAACATCTCCCCATCATTCTATGTTTCTCTATCTATTCATGATGAAATCCGTCATAATTATCTTCTAGACATTGGAGCCAGCCACAATCCAATGCCGAAGGCTGTCATGGATAAGCTCAGTCTTGACATTACCAAGCCTTATCAGTTGGCCTTTAGGCAACTTTAAAAACAAGTTTTCCAGATCACAGAGGAAGAAGGCTCACAAATTTGAGACATGTTCTTTGATGGGGCTTGCTCTAAGGAAGTTGCAGGAACAGGTGAAGTCCTTGTGTCCCCCACACAAGAATGCATTGGTTCATCCTTCATATTAACCTTTCAGGTCACAAATGACACATCAGATCATGAAGTAGACCTTATCATTCAGCAGGTGTACAAAACCTTGCAAGAAAAACATCCAAGGCTGAAAGCATACAGAGATGAGGTGAAATATAAACCATCTCTACTTGATAATACTGAATGCTAGAAAGTTTTTGAAGTAAAGGATCAAATCAATGGGCTTTTTCAAGTCTTTGATGAATTTGCTGATATAAACATTGACCAAGACAAAGAAACCTTTCATAAAAAGGTAAAAAGGTCAATTTTCATTTTAATGGTTGTTTTCTCAAAAGAAATGCTTTAAAGGAAGGAGAATATGTTTTTGAAGGCCAAGTCAATGGGATGTTCTTCGAACTTTATTTTAGTTAAGGCTTTTAAGCCTTGGTATTGTAAATATGTTGTTTTCAAGCTTTAATTTCATGCTAAATAGACTGCATGCCCAATGCAACACTAGGAGGAAGATTTGATCTTGTTTTTACAGGAAAGGAATTGTTTTGTAGTTCTTGAAACCTCACAGGGAGAATTTCATCCCCAAAAGGATCCAGTGTTAGCCTTGGAGGCATTTGGCCAAAAAATGGATCTAAAGTACTCCCAAAGTGTCCAAAGTTTTCTTAAAATCATGCAAAGAGATCCAAAAATGCTCTTGGAATCTTCAAAAGTGGTTAAGATCATCCCAAGATCGAAACAAGCAAGGGAGGAGAGCCCTAAAATACTTCAAAATCAGCGAAAAACCCTTATCGCGGGCTTAAAACCCAAGAATGCACAGCTGCCATTAGATCTGGCCAATCCACAGCCCAGATCTAAGCGGAAAATCACAAATCGGTGGTCCCAAGTAGTGGCAACCAGAGCTGGACACTGTCAATCAGTAATCGCCGATGATTGCTATTAGCGGGTCGCATCAGCAAAAGTATCGGTGGAAGGATCAGCGCAGGTATCGATGCAAGTTGTGTGGAATGAGTAATAGCGATCGCCAATTCAATGTGGATCGCCGATCGTGCGTGCAGATTGATGGTCCACATCACATCAGCATATTGCTATTAGCAAAAACCATGGGGCAGGGACTTTGCATATATGTGCGTCGATTGCAATGAGACCCGGACCCGATGGGTTTCAGAACCAAAATGTATAATCTTTCAGGTCAGTGCCAAAGCCATTTTTCAAAGAATTTTAGTGTATTTCGTTATATAATGAAATGCAACGGGAAACAGGGTTGCACCAATTATGATTAATCCCAAACCCAAAAGGGTTCGAGAAGTGAAATACATACAATTTGAATTCCATGGAAGGCCCATTTTCAATGTTTTTTTGTAATTTTAATGTATTTTCGTTGTTCAACGAAATACAAAGGGAGCGAGCTGAATGCGACTTGAAATAACCCCAAGGGCGGACCGGATAAAGGAATTAATTATTTTTTAGGGTTGTTGAAGTCTGGAAAGGATAGAGAGGGGTGGGATTCTCCACCTTGTTGTGTTTTCTGTTTAAAGCAGAAATATTCATTATTTTAATAGAGATCCACAAGAGGGCACCAATATTCTACTTTGACAGAATGTATGTATTGTTAAATCATAGAAAGAGCCATAGCATGCATAGCTCCACCCCAAACTGACATAGAGGCCAAGAATAGATAGAACAACATAGCCACAACAACAACTGATCAGTGAGCATCAATAGTCCTGCCAACGCAGCCAAAATATCTTAATGCAATTACTTTGTTGTCAGAAGAATAATCCTCCAAGCCCATGCTTGCCTATAGAGGGAATCAAATAGTTAAGGGATAGATCAGACAAGATTAAGACTCTGAGCCTCTCAGAGTTCAGGAGCATTGTAAACAGGCTATAAATAGCTGAAAGCTAAATGTAATAAGGGTTCAAACTTCTAGAGACTGTAGAGACTTTGCTACTCAAGCTTCTCATCTTCATTCATTAGTAATACAAGTTGATTTTGCTGTTATATGTTCAATGTCCATTTCTCTTTTGTTCTAAGCTTGCTCTTGAATAGTTTGTTCATGTTTTCTTTAGTGTCTAAGGCCAGATAACTGTCATCTTATCTCTTCTTTGATAAATTAGATTTGCAAGCTTCTTTTCTGCCTATAGCTAGCCATTCATATGTGGTCATATATGCATCTGCCAGTATAGTCTATATTCTCTTTTGTTGCCAGTAGTTAGCCATTCATTTATGTTTATGTATGCATCTGTCGGTATGGTCAGTATTCTCCATCCATTCATTAAATCTACAAACTATTGAGCATTAGTGGTCTAAAGCCTTGTACGCTGAGGGTGTTCATGCATGTCTTGAGTTAAAACATAGTTGAAATGGTTATTTGGCTCGATCCAAAGCACCATTTATTCCAATAGTTCAGAGAACATATTGAAGATTATATGTTAGCAGGCATCTCCGAGCTGCAACCTAAGAGAGTTTCCTGGAGTGACAACAGAGCCTAAAGGAGATGATTTGGTCATAAGCTCAAGGGGGCTTCCTTGACTGGTCTCAACCCAAACTCATTACATTGTGAAGTGAGTCAATGTGCGGGATAAACTCTTATGAGGAACCTTGTCATTAACTTGTTCCTTCCTTCGTCCCTCGTGACTAAGTTCATGATCAAGAGAAAACACCCTTGTAACAAATGGTTGAGATCACGTTAGAAAGAGAGATATCAATGGCCAAAGGGAGACCATAGATGACGTTAGACCGAATGTCTCTTTCTCGGATGATCACAAGAATTCGCACAAAGAGAAGGGGTAGGATGACAAGGATAGGGATGGGATAGGAAGGTTGTAGGCATGGATCTGACTATAAATCAGTCATAAATAAGTTGCAAGCTTATAAGTGTGGCTCCACGTTACACCTAAACCCAAAGGTTATTCCCCGAAAGTATGAAGAGGATCACACATTAAGTTGAGAAGGATGATTTAATCCCAAGTTTCATTGGCATACATGCAAGCTAGCAATTTGTTCATTAGAGTTAGTGAGGCCCACATATGGGTCATCTTGGAGGGTCAACCCTAGAGAAACTTTTGAAAATGCAAAGGGAGAGGAGTTAGGATAACTGGCCTAGGAGATAGGAAAAATTGCTAACAGTTATCTACATATGATTTACATATTAATGAGTAGTTCAGCAACCAATAAATAATTGCGAAGTGGCATTGGGAGATTAGCCATGTGGCTGCCATGAGGCCATATGGATAAAGTGGTGCCTTCTAATTCACCTAAAATTCTGATGCCCACATCTTTCAATTCAGAGGTCAAATTGAAGCAAAATTTTATATCACTAGAATCATCTTGATGAGATGAATCCTACGATGATGTCAAATGAAGGTTTTAGTGAGTTAAAAATATTGAAACTTTGGACCTCATTTCCATAATGCTACCTTGGATCTCGGATCAACAAAGTAACTACCTCCTTATAACCTATGGTTTGGGTGGGATTTAGGAACGGGGTGTGTTACAAGTAATTTATTGCGCACCCCCACCGAAAAAATCTATAAAAAGGAAGCACACATATGACTTTTTCATTTTTCTTTTCACTCTTGAGTGATGAAATGACCATGCTGATGAACAAGAGCTCGATCAACTAACATCTACAATTCTAGATTTATATATAACTTCCAACCAAAAATAAACCACATAGATGTTTAGAATTAGAGGCAAGTGAGAACAAGTGAAACCCTAGTAGAAATCCATATAAGGCAAAATTTTGACAAAGCCACTGCGACAAAGCTAGATGTTTAAAAACAAAATACAAAGTAATCAAGAATGGAGAAGATCCCATGGGATAGGCATTAGAATACCCTCACTTAATGGGTAGGAATAGTGGGAATAGAAGCCCAATTGTTATATCAAGTACAAATCAAACATTACTTAGGATCACCCTTGATTGATGACTTTGGGGGATGGAAAGAGGAAGTAAAAAAATTCCTCGATATCTAATTTACTGGTGGATATCTATATATTGAGAGATTTTTTCCCATGAAAGCAGAGATAATTCATTGGATTATGGGCCTCCCCATGACGGGGAGAAAACCCAAAAGCAAACAACCTTCAGCCTTCGATAGAGAAACGGATGGGGTCATTCTCCACACAAAAAAATCAAAGGGTCTTATTACCAGAAAAGTGACTGAACAAGCAACAAAATGGGCCAACATATCCTTATGTTTTACTAAAATAGTTTAGGCATCTAACTGCTCACCATGCTAGAATTGATCAGTCAGATTTGTAAGGGGGGGACAATTTTCAGTTGGGCAAGACACCTAGCTAAAATCATAAGAGAAAACTATATAGAGAACCAAAATGAAACCAAGAAAATAAGGTTTACATCCCACTTGATATGATTATCAATGGGCCAAGTGATCTTAGTTGGAGAAATCATTTTCAAAAAAATAAAAGTCTCGGTGATCCAACATTAACAATGCCTTGTTGTCTATGCACAAATATTGGTTAACTTAATTTCCCCTCTTGAAATATTGAATCATTGTGTCCATAATCTAAAAAAATGTATCCAACAGATAGAAGGTTCCTTAGAGGATTTTTTTGGAACTTCTCGAATTAGCACACATACAACTCTACCTTGACCACACCAATTTGTGATATGTAGATGAAACAATGTCAACCCCTAAAAATTTAGCTTACTAGCTAATTTATGAAGCAATCTTTGAACAATTAGAGAGGCAATTAGATATTGCATTCCCTACCTCAGAAGTAGTATCCAATGAGAGAATAGAAATGATTCTGACCATGGAAAATGTAGAATTGAACGAAGAGAATGAGGTCACGCTATGTGTGGTACCATTTTTAGATAAACTTGACAATCTAGTTGACTCATCAACAAAGAAACCACCAACTAGAAAGAGGAAAGAGATGGTCCATGTCAAGCTAGAGTAGGAGGAAGCAGACACAAACCTCATTGAAATTGTTTGATATTTCTAGTTAATTAATTTGGTTGATCCAAGAATGAAGTGCAATATTCAAGAATTTGTTAAGTAGTTCATGCAAGAGACAAAAGAGAATTAAAAGTCAAAACACTGAGAGTCAACTTGAATAATATGAATATTGAAACCATGTTTTGGACCAACTTAGGTTGAAGCTAGTGTATATGTAAATGAAAAAATAATTGTAGCCATGAAGACTAAAGTAGAGTTAGAGAAAAAAATGAAATCCAAAAATAAAAAGATAAAAGGTGAGTTGAAAAGTAAGAATCGACTATCACTAGGACTCAACCAAAATCAAAGAAACCATCCAATTTAATCCCCTAAAGGTTGAGAACCAGATAGTCAGGACCAATGGTCTTGACCATATAATCACCTCCTATCTGAAAAACCCATGTTGCATATGACTTATATTTTAGCTCCAAGGATAAGCCCTAAAAATAATCATAACAAACATGTCAAATGAGGCTCCGCCAATCATATAAAAAGATAAGGAGAAATAGTATATTGATGAATATTCAACATATTTAAGGAAGTCTTAACAAGACGAAGATCATCACTCTAATGAACATATTGAAAAATAAAATAACAGAGATCACACGCCACATGATAGTCCTCCACCAAACTAACATCAAGGAAAGGATTTGGGATAGCAATCGACTGTTAACTTAATGGAGAGTCCAATAGTCAACCAACTCGGCAAACAATGTTGGAAAAATGGAAGGAGGTAACAGTGTGAACCACACAACCAACACAAAAGTACTTGGTTCTAATTTACGTAGAAAAACAACCAATAGAAAATTCAATTGAACCTGCAAACTAGTCGACTTAAAGATCGCAAAAGTATTCAAATTATGATCCAACTTCATTAGCATCATTAACACGAATAGGACCAACCACATCCCAACCAACTTGACCAGTAAACAAATCTAATATAAGGAATTCAAAGGATAGAAAAGTGTAAGATAAAAGGGTATACACCGTATTCCAACCTATTGTAGTTGCTGCAACACCCTCCAAAATTTTGTCTTACACTCAAATTTCAGAGCTTGCCTTGGTCTTTTCCTTGATTGTTGCAAACGCTCAAGCACACCCATTAGCTTTCTTGAAGTTCTTTGGCCCTTTTTCTTATTGGATTACTTGTCATATTTTCACGTTTTTTATTGTTATGTAATGTTTGTGATCCTTTTTTAGTGGTATCGAAGGTCGGTTTTTGTGTAAATGATTTTTCTTTACCATGTAAACATCTATCACACTCATACACAAAGTCTTGAACGTTGTCACACAAGTGTCGTCACGGTCATCCCAAAGTCTATCTTAAGTGTCACACTTGTCACATCTTATCATGAGACAGTCAAACAGAGGGGAATGCTTTGTTTGTTTGTTCTGATGATCTATGTGGTCGTGTCATCAATGTATGATAAGTGTGTGATCATGAGTCAAGTTCATCACGAGTTCAACTCCCTTCCCACACTTAGCCATTTTCGTAAAATCTTCCCGGCCAGGAAAATTAGCTTCACCAGGCCCTAACTGAGCTACGCACTGCAGTATCAACCCTCATTGATGTGACCTTCCTACGTAGAACTACACAGTGTGCAGTTGTTTTCCTTTAGGTTTGTGGTTCTGTGTAATTCCAGAGTCCAACAGCCTCCCTCGACCTGCAGAATTGGTAGTTGTGCCTCCTAATATTCCTTGAACTACACACATCGCACTTTCATCCCTCAACATTTTCTCATGCTTATTGTAATTGTGAAATTTATAGAGATTCCAACCTTCCTTGGCCTACAAAATTGCACAAATTCTTCCTCCAGTTCCCTTCCCTCAGTTGGAGCTCACTGCCCCCAGAAATGGCACAGACTTTCCCTTCAGGCCTCTCTATTGCCCAGTCCCCCTTGCCTCTTAAAATTATGCAAGAATTTCCTCCCATGGCCTCATCCTGTAGCAGTCACTGCCTGATCGAACTATATAGTACTTTAATTCCATGGCCTCATCCCCCAATAGCCACTCCCTGATTGAACTGAGCAATTATGACCCTCAGTGGGCACTATGCAATTTTTCTCCTTAGTGAGGATTGTGTAGAGAAGTTCCTCAATCAAGCCTGAGCTATGCTCTACGCAGTCTCAATGATCAAGCTCTCTCTCTGCTAGTTGGAACTACGCAGTTACTAAGCCCTTCCCCCTAGTCTATGACTTGTCCCAGACTTAGTTAATGGATAACAATGCATCATCTTAGACTAAGGAGTTTTCGAATTAATGTCATCCCGTCAAGAGTGAATTTCAGGAACATGTACACTACCAACTCATGGTGAGATGATGAAGAAGTATAAGGAGGGAAGCATGCCTAAAGACTCACCTATAGTTGAAGTTACGAGTGGACCTATCAATAGCAATCAAAGGAGCACAAATTTGCAACCACCTCCCCAGACCAAAGATCATTGATGACTCTGCATCATCAAGCTATGTGGAGGAGAAGAGAAATCATATCCAAGAACATATCTAACACTAAACAACAACATTTACTTGACATTTCCACATCATCAAGCCAGTCCATGTCAGTAGTGTCATGTCATGTTGTGTCATGAGATGTCATATGCCACATCACTATTGTGGACCATGTTATTGTAATAAAATGTATATTAAAGTGGAAGTCCAAAGGGAACACATTAATATGAAGAGTCATGTAAGTTGAAAAGTCATAAGAAGTTGAACAGCCATGAGGGTGGTCAAAGAGTCACAAGGGGAAAGCATCACCCCTTGCTTATATATACCCCTCATTGTATGAGTAAGGGAATTTTCACCTTGGCTCCTCCTGCAAGGCATTAGAGAGATTAGCTAGTTCTTTGAGGAGAAAGGAGTGGCTCCAATGTCCCACTACTGGGGCTAGTGATGTACAATGTAAATATGTGTCTTGGAACTTTTTATTAATAACATAAGCCTTTTCAGGCCAGCAAGTTCTTCATGCATGAACTATGAAAGTTTGTAAGACTATTTTGTGGACATTTGTATATGATGTTTGCTTTCACATGTACTAATATAATTGAACTATTTTGGTTATTTTAGTGCTTGTCTTACTGAGAATGTGTTGTAATGGTTGTTGTTATTGTCTCGTCCTTATGGACTATTCTACGGGATATTAGAAAGATATTTCCTTGTCGCATCCATTGTGGACTATTCCATTAGATGTTGGATAGTTCCTTTTCGTTCATGTGTGTCATTACCTCTCACTTAGAGGCTTTCTTTTCCCCCCTCTTTTAGTAGAAGAACCTTGACACAATTGTAGTTCACACTTACTAGGCACACCCCCCTTTCTTTTCGAAGATACCATTGCATCACTTTCTTGTGTTGATAGTTAGAGTGAAGGAAAATCTTTAAGCATTTGTGAACTGGGCCTTTATACTGGATGGGACTCATACACCAAACTTTGTGAGGTCTAATTTGGAATTCATATCGAGGAGATCCCCTAAATGTTGGCAGGCCCAGCACCGTCAAAATTTCTGGCTCTAGAAGAAGGGTCGCCAATATTTTATAGTTGATAGACCCATCGACCCCACTAATACATCTTTTGGTCAAGGCAACAATGTTCGGTCTATCTCCCCTACTTGTACTTTTGAAGGTGGTGACTATTCCCACCCCAATATTGAACATGAAATCTCGTATGATCAACTTTGGGTCATCCACCCCATCACTCATCAGTTTGCAAAATTTGTTGGATTGATTACGGGAGTAATTAGTCTTCCATATTCTCAAAATAAGAACAATACCACCCCCACAAGAATAGTAATCTCATCCATTGAACAAGTGGTCCTCGCCACTCTTGAGGAATCAGCAGATGATTTTGAAAGTGAAGAAGAGCCTCCACTCTTTTAAGGAAGTAATGGAGGCAACCCCTTACTCTTGGGTTCAACTTTTGGCAGGATGGGCGAAGAGGAAGAGGAAGAGGAACCATCAGATTCAAAAAAGAAAGAGGAGGAAAATGAAGAGGAAGACATGGTAGAGCCAAATCTGGATTGGATGACTCAGGGCCCACTGGTACTTCCTAGTGTCCTGCACAAGATTTCAAGGCACACAAAGAATCTCTTGATGAAGTATGGCCCTGACAAGAGAGTCAAGGCTGAAGATAACTTAGACAACTTTTACCTGCATCTACAAACACTTGAGGTACATTACGATGATGTTTCATTCAAAAAATTTCCATGTACCTTGGATGGTAGAGCAGTTGTATGGTACCACAACCTTCCTCTGAACTCCATCGAGAATTAGAGGCGATTCAAAAATAATTTTCTTGAAAAAATTGTTGAAGACAAGACCCTTTCCATGTTATTAAAGGAGTTGGGTAATCTAAAGAAGGAGCATAAAGAAAAAGTTAAATATTTCAATTAGAGTTTCAATCACATCTTGAACAAGTTTTCTGACAACACAAACCTCATGACTCCATCACCATAGATTATTACATTTCTGCCTTGCCAACAAATATTGTGCAGTTTGTAAAGGAAACCACGAGACATACATTAAAAGAAAACTACAAAGAGGCTATTGTTGTTGAGAAGGACTTGTGTGCCATTGGAGTCATCACAGATGATAAATCAACAAAGGACTCCAAGGAAATGGGTAAGAGGCCTCAAGTTTCTGTGAGCAAGGCTAAGGAGAAAGAATTGAATGATATTGAAATTCTGACTCATCACGTCAAGTCCGCGACCAATGAAATGGATGAACTCAAAAAAATGAAAAGAGGGACTATTGTGAGAATCAAGCCTCCCAATTTCATGCTTAGAAGGAATTCAACTTCTGAAAACAACAGCAATCAACTAGCAAAATTTGTGCAAAGTTCCAATGTTGTCATGAATATTGAAAAAAATTGGCAAAGATTCATATTTTATGTTTCATAATAAGCATCATTTAGAGAAGACATGCCCACAATGGAAAAAACACATGAGTTGAATGGTTGCACAGCTTGTTGACTCAGTCATGGTTGAGGAGAAGGTTGACCCTAATGAAGAGAAGGAAGAAGTTGTTGCAGCCGATGAAGCTCCAAGCATTGGGCATGCAATGAAGATGTATCATTATTTTCTCGCAGCCCAAAAGAATATTGTCAATAAGCAGCCTCTGAGTGATGATCCAACCTAGAAATAGAGAAATTGATACAAGTTAAGAAGCTAAGGGCCAACCACTATGATTGAGGTTCCAAAACAAAAGTTCAAAGAAAATATGTTAAGGAAACTTGATCCTTTGGCTAACTCAACACAAGACACTCTGAGCAAGTCTAGGAAAGCAGTCTCAACAAAAAGTGTTTCTGACAATAATAAGGACAAAACCATCCCTCCACAAACCAAAAACCAAGTTCCATCCTCGAACACCTCGATTACTCTACCCACAATGGATTAACACATTATAGATTATATGAAGGTTTGTGCAAACATTTCCATGTTCAAACTTACAAATATCACGAGCTAACAGGACATCCTTCTACGGAAACTTGGGCAAACATCCTCAAGTAATGCCACCTCTTTGAACAAGGGATCTAGTAGGTCTCATGACAGTCTCACATTTGTACTTAATGCACTCACAATGGATGAAAACACACTCTGCACGTCGTTCTTGTTAACATTCAAAATATTCAATTTCAATGTACACAATTGCTCGATTGGTTCGGGTGCATCAGTGAATGTCATGCCACTATATGTGGCCAATAATATCAATGCTAAATCATAAAATACAAACGTATAGATTATTAAATTTGATAGAACTCATGTCTAGGAAATTGGTGGACTCAAGGATGTCATCATGCGACTATCATCTGGTAGACGAGTTCACCAATGTATTAACATAGTAATTGTGGACATTCTAGAAGCATACAGAGTGTTACTAAGTAGATATTGGTCAAGAAAGATTTAAGGATGCTTTGCCACATATTGGTCCCACCTATGGCTTTTGTACAAGGGTAGGAAAAATTAAATCTGGGTAAAATCGAAGAGATACATGAAGCACATAGTGACTCCCTTGAATGAACATAATGAGCCAATGGATTTTTTAAAACTATTATTTGGTAATTATTTTCTCAAAACACAATTGGGGTGTTATCTTGTAGAGCCATTCCTAGCTCCACCAAACACATAGTTAGATCTCCTTCCATGTCCAAGTGGCGATAATGAACTCTGCACAGTTAGTAGTAGTAGTAATAGTAGTAGTACTAGTGCAATTAGCAGTCCATGTATATATGATATGTGGACTATGTACTTTGATGGATCCAAGACATAGGAAGGATCTAGAGATGGGTGTGTTTTAATAGACCTACTGCAGAGAAAGCATATGATCGAGCTAGCCTCTTGGAAATCAAGTGCATGAATAACACCACAGAGTATGAAGCACTCAACTTGGGCTTTGTTGGCTTAGGGGCTCCTGACCCAAGTTTAGAGTTAGTTGCACCAACCAACAAATCCATACATTATTGGCCTTTTTGGCAACAACCTGCGTAACGCAGGCAGAAATCTCACCCGAAGCAATATGGGGGGATGCAAGAACCAAGTTTCTGCATCCAAAGACTAGTGTGATGTCTTCCAGTGCCTTGGATCTACCTTCATGTAGATTGATAAATTCTTAGGGCATGTTACTGTAACTCTATTAAAATAGCCTTTAGAGCCTCACGAAGGTCTACGATCCGTCCTTACATAACTTTAACAGTTAAATTACCTACTTACGTGCATTAGAAATCAATCCTAAATTGGTGTTCTCGCATATCTACTTAAGTTGTTAATAAACATAAGAGGTATCACGAGAGTGTCCACGAATGTATTTAATCATGCCGTGTGTACATTATTAATACTTATTAAAGAGAATCGTGTACCATACAATCAATATTTCATACAATGAGTCATTCATCAACGACATATAACATAAATAGACATGAACGGAAATACCCAATAATTCTTCAGAAACTTGTCTTTATTGATCTCAATTCACAGATTACAGACTCAAAACTTCCCTCCGCACACAACTACAGGGGTCCATGCACTAAGTTACAAACACTTCCTAGGCCTCCACGCACTTAGCTGCGAAGTCTTTCCTTCTCTATCTAAGCGCAGGAAGCAGAGCCTTCCTTCCCTAACTTCTTCAATCAACCCAATTCCTTATCTTAGTTCTACTTCTTGTTACCTCTTCCTTTCCCTAAGACTCACTATTTATAAACTTTTTCATACAATGCCATGGTCTGTGGACCATGGGTGAATCTCAAAAACCAAGTCAAAACTTAACCAAAACAAGGGGCTAAGCCCCTTTGACTCCTAATCATCTACGCACTCTGCATCCACAAATCTCTGAGACTTTACATTATTTACAAAATTGTACCAAAATTTGGGCTATCTTAACACCAAACTAACCTAGGGGACCCCATCCCAATACTCCCCCAACAAAAATATCGTGACTGGCCCTCACATCACTCTGTTGGTGTCACGATCTTACTGTGAATATCCCCCAACTCCACCTAGATGATTGCAACTTCAGTAGCGCTCTATGTCATTTCTTGTCAAACTTACTCAACTAATTTTTTAGTGGTTGGTCCTTCTATTGCCAGTTTCATCATTTTCTACATCTACTATAGTCCCCTAAGCTTATCTTGAATGGAGAGTGTGATCTGATAAGCCTCATCTAGCCAGGCTAAAACTTGGCCTTTAGCAAGGCCTCTTTATTATGTGATTCCTCTACCTGTGCCAATAACTTCTTTCCTTCATGTAATTTGGAAAAGCGTTGCGCTGGTGCTAAGGTGCACGCAATTGCCCTAACCTCATCATATTGGTGCTACATCTCCCTGACCTCTGTGTTCAATGTTTGTAGGTTTAGATACTCCTGCAGAGTGGTCAATAGCTCCATATCTTGATCAAACAGTGTTGAAAAGTCAGTGATTTTGGTATCCAAGGTAGCCATGCCTTCCTTAATTGCAACTTCGTGCTACTCTGAGACCTTAGGTGGAGTTGTGGGCTACAAATTTAACCGCATCACAACAATCTTCATGTTGAACTCGAAAGTGACTCGTCCAACTTCTGTTCTAGCCTCATACACACCAGCGACTAATTTTCTAACTTTGGATTCAAGTTGTGCATCCTCCAGGATGTGGATTTTAGGCACTGATTTACATGCCTCTGCTACTTCTAACTCCATATGTGAACTACACACTTGTAGTGCCTCCTTTTCCTTTAGAGCCTACGTCTTCTCAATGAATAGTTGTTGATTGTTGACTTTGAACTCACTGATGGTAATGAGTGCTTGTTGTTCTCTGATCTTGAGCTCTCCCACAACCCCCTGATGTAATACATGTAGAGACTCAAGTGACAGCACAGAAAGGTTCAGTCCCATGTTTTTTACTATGTGAGGCACCATGTGTTGTTCACTTGTCTCTACACGAACTCACCCTTTAGGAAAAGGGAAGACTCTGACATCCTGTAGTCAGTTCATCTCCGCAACTGTACTCTTTACCTGTGCCACACTAGCTTGGCATCGCTCACCTTCTCGACATCTTCCTGAATTTTGGTTGCTTGGAGCTACAACTCTTGCAAATCCTTCTGGATGCCCCCAAGTGTATGCATTATTGCCGCTCGAGCTGTTGCAGCACTTCATTTGTCGTGTCTCGAATTTTATCGTCGATCTCATCAAGATCACCCTCTATTAATACCATGGGATCAACTCGTGTTTTATCATATTTTTGCTTCTGTCATGTTCCACCCTTCTAGTTCATGCCACGTCTTTTCAAAATGAAGGGGGTGCGCTTCCCTTCATCACTGTCACCTCCTTGTCCTGAAAGCTCTTCCTCCTCTGTCTTTGGCGAAGGTGACTTATCAACACTTTGTGATTCGCGCTACTCTCGGTATTCCACCTCCTTAGCAGCGTGTTCTTGATCTATGCAAGCCTTTTATGCAACTTCCTTCTTGCTTTGTTCTGCTAGGGTACTCACAGCTTGCTTAGCGACGTCCTTTCTTTTCTGCGCCGCAGAAATTTCCATGCTCGTGCTTGTTCCAACATCTACTTCTAATGGAGCACACCACTCTGTAGGCCATAATCCTACGACCTCATGCACATTCATTTCTGACACCAAATAGGACAACTAGTGCCATTTCTACTTTGGATCCTTCTGCACTTGGATGTAGACTTTGTGGAAGTCAACCTTGAATGCTATGTAGGTTGATGGATGCATGAACAAGGTTGGACAACCTTAGACGTTGATTTATTCCATATGGAGATCCAGTTCCACAAAATTCAAAAATATTTTTGTTTCTGTAATCCGTGCGGCAATGTTCGTAGACCATAAAGAGGTGAATTTCGTTGCCTCCGGCAATCATTCCTCGATCAGAGGAAATTGGTTATCCTCCAACAATGTCTATGAAATGAGCATAATTGACGACAACAACCAAGTGTAGTGGAATGACTTGGTTTCCTCTTGGGCCTCGCGATAGTTCGCTATGAACTCCTAACAACGGTGCCTAGCCCAATTAAATTGTACGCCTTTCGCGCAATGCACAGCAAGTGAAACTATTGGTGCTGGAACTTTGTCCGTGCAGCATTTTCTTAGAACTTTCCTTGCTAAAATCTAGGCAGAAAATTGAACTACCTGGTCTGTTATGGAGAGAATGGAATACCCTCGCGACTTCTTGAGGAGACCATAATCCTTCTTCATCTTGTATGCAAGTTCTTTCTCCCCAATCTTAGTCTAGCTGGTTAGGATACTCGGCTCTCACCTAAGAGACTTAGGTTCAAGTCCCAGCAATGGAACCATTTGTTGGCTTAGGGGGTCCTAAGCTAGGTTCAGAGTTAGTTACGCTAACCAACAAAACCCTACACTACTAGCCCTTTCGGAAATAACCCACGTAGCGCATGCTGCAGCCTCACCTGAAGCCATATGGGGGGATGCAAGAACTAAGTTTTTGCATCCAGAGACTAGTATGATGTCTTCCAACACCTTGGATCTTCCTTCATGCATATCGATAAATTCTTAGGGCACGTTACTGCAACTCTGTTAAAATAGCCTTCAGACCCTTGTGAAGGTCTACGATCCATCCTTGTGGACCTTTAACAGTTAAATTACCTACTTACACACATCAGAAATCAATATTAAATTGGTGTTCTGGAAAATCTACTTAAGTTGTTCATAAACATAAGAGGAATCACTAGAGTACTTGCGAACGTATTTAAACATGAATTGCGTACATTATTAAGACTTATTCAAGAGAATTGTGTAGCATACAATCAATATTTCATAAAACGATTCATTCATTAATGGCATATAACATAAACTGACATGAACAAAAATACTCAATATTTCTTCAGAAACTTGTCTTTATTGATCTCAATTCACAGATTTTAGACTCAAAACTGCCCTACACACACAGCTATAGGGGCCCACACACTCGGTTGTAGACTCTTCCTAGACCTTCCCGCACTCAGTTGCAGAGCCTTTCCTTCTCTATCTAAGCGTAGGAATAAAAGCCTTCCTGCCCTAACTTCTTTAATCAACCCAATTCCTTATCTCAGTTCTACTTCTTTTTACATTTTCCTTTCCCTAAGACCCCAACCGCAATTGGAGGGGATTCAAAAAGATATTTCTTGAAAATTTTGTTCAAGACAAGACCCCTACCATGTTATTAAAGGACTTGGGTAATCTAAATATGGATCACAAATAAAATTTTAAAGATTTCAATCAAAGGTTCAATCTAATATTGAACAAATTTTCCGACAACACAAAACCTTATGACTCCATTACCATAGATTATTACACTTTTGCCTTGCCAAAAAATATTACGTAGTATGTAAAGCGAACTGCGTGACATACATTGATAGAAACTATGAAGAGGCTATTTTCATTAAGAATGACTCGCATGACATTGGATTCATCACAAATGATGAATCAACAAAGCACTCCAAGGACACGGGTAAGAGGCCTCAGGCCTCCACGAGCAAGGCTAAGAAGAAAGAACTGAATGATCTTGAAAGCTTGACTTGTCTTGTGAATTCCCTAACCAAGAAATGGTTAAACTCAAACAAAGGACAAGAGATACTACCGTGAGCAGCAAGCCTCCCAATTTCGTGGTCAGACGGAATTCAGCGTCTGGTAGCAGTAGCAATCAACCAACAAAATCTGCGTAGAGTTCCAACGTTGTCCTAAATATTGAAAAAATTAGCATGGATTCATATTGCACATTTCATAATGAGAACCATTCAAAGAAGATGTGCACACAATGGAACTAACTCATGAGCTGAATGGTTACGCAGTTTCTTTACTCAGTCATGGTTGAGGAGCAGGTTGAGCCTGACGAAGAGAAGGAAGAAGTTGTTGCAGGCGATGAAGCTCCAAGTATTGAGCATGCAATCAACATGTATCATTGCATTCTCACATACCAAAAGAGTATTCTCGATAAGAAACCTATGAGTGATGGTCCAGCCCAGAAGTAGAGCAAGTGATAAAACTTAAGAAGCCAAGGGCTGACCACTATGATAGAAGTGCTGAAAAAAAAGTTTAAAGAAAACCATTAAAGGAATCTCAATCCTCTTTCTCACTTAACATAGAACACTAAACGCAAGTCTAGGAAAACAGACTCAAAAAAAAGTGTTTTTGACAGAAGTAAGGACAGAACCATCCCTCCTAAAACCACAAACCAAGTTCCATCCCTAGACACCTCGATCAGTCTACCCGCCATGGATTATAACATTGTAGATGATATGAATAAGGTTTTTGCAAACATTTCCATGTTCAAACTTACAAAGATCATGAGCGAGTGGGACATCCTTCTACGGGTACCTGGGAAAACCTCCTTAGGTAATTCTACCTCTTCGAACAAAGGATCTAGTAAGTCTCCTGACACTCTCGTATATATACTTAATGCACTCATGAGGCATGAAAACACACTCTTCCCACCATTCTTTTTCAAATTCAAAATATTCGATTTTATTGTACACAATTTCTTGGTTGATATGTGCACATCGGTGAATGTCATACCACTATATGTTGCCAAGAAGATCAATGTTAAATGGGAAAAGACAGATGTATAGATTATTCATTTGGACAGAACTCATGTCCAGGAAATTGGTGAACTTAGGGATTTCATTATCCAAATATCATCTGATGGACAAGTTCACCAATGATTAACATAGTAATTGTGGATATTCCGGAAGCATACAGAGTGTTACTTAGCAGACATTAGTCAAGCAAGCTTCAAGGATACTTTTCCATAGACTAGTCACACATATGGCTTCTGTACAGGGATAGGAACAATCAAATCTAGGTAGAATCATAGAGATACATGAAGCACACAGTGATTCGGTTGAATGGACATAATGAGCCAATGGCTTTAGCAGAACTATTATTTGGCAATTATTTTCTAGAAACACAGTTGGGGTGTTATCTTTGCATAGCCATCCCCAGTTCCACCAAACATACAGTTGGATCTCCTTCCATGTCCAACTGGAAATAATGAACCTTGTATTGTTAGTAGTAGTAATACTACTACTAGTGTAGTTAGCAGTACCAATACATATGATATGTGGACTATGTAATTTGATAGGTCCAAGGCATAGGAAGGCTCTAGAGCGGGTTGCATTTTAATAGACCCACTGCAAAGAAAATATTTTATCTCTAACCTTGGAATTCAAGTGCACAAACAACATCGCAGAGTATGAAGCACTCATCTTGGGCTTACAAAAAGCCATCGACCTCAATGTTGCCATTCTAAAAGTGGTAGGTGACTCTGAATCATGGTGTGTCAAGTACATAACACTTTAAATTGTGTGTCACATGTTGTGGCTAAAACCTTCATATTCAGCACAAAAGAAACATGATATAGAGAAAGCCCCCTAGACATAGCCTTGGATTGATGACAAGACTAGTGCCTAGCGTCATCCAGATCAGTGTGTCTCAAATGATTTTTGGATAACAAGAGACAACACTTATGTTTCAAACAATGAACATGAGAGAGTGCTTCTTTTACACAAAGATGTAAGCCAATGATATAATCCTTAATACACAAAAGTAGATTTCAGAAATAAAACTCGACAATGGAGGCCTTTCCCTTCAAAACTTCACAGTTAAATCATATTTTTTCTAAAGTAAATGATAATAGATAAAGAGAGGAAAGAAACTTAGAATTATAGAGCTCACAACACCAAGGAATTCATATACAAAGCATGATCCTGGATCCATAACATTGATCTATTTCTGAGTTAAAAAAGGAGGGTTGAACAGACAATAGAAGAAAGATGATTTTGCATCATACAATGTTGTAAATGTAATTTCAAACCCTCACACAAGCATGTGCATTTAAATAAACACAAATGAATCTATAGGAGTATTAAAAGACATTACAGGTCTTTATTGATGCATGAATAGGAGGGCATGAATAGGAGGAGTAATAAACCAACAGACAAGCAATTGTATAGGACTAACAAGCTGCAAATCTCATAAGGAGGAACCACCACTAATATGTGGTATTTTGAAGGTCTATAACTATCACAGGAATTACAGAATTGACCCTTTTCTCTTAGGATTTTGGAACCCTTTTATAATATCAATACCCCCTATTTATAAGAAGGGGGTGACCCATACATTAATGATTTTTATAGGAGCATTCATGAGTCGAGGGCTTCTTTGTTAGATCAAGTTTCCTTCTCGGTCAAGGAAGGGGATCGTCTTCAAGTTGCACTACCTCTTCGAACTCTTAAACATGATACAGAAATATTTTGAGTAAATGAGCATAAAGGAGGATCCCAAGGAGAAGGAGGAGGTTTCAGAACATCCTTTATTGCGAAAAACTCTTGTGAAGGTCACATACTACTGAAATGGTTGATTTTAAGGTGGTTGATGTGAAAACAAGCCAATATAGTCACTTCACATGTATTTCCTGAATAAATTGATTTCTACATTCTAATCCTGGATTTTGGCCCTTCAAACTTTGAAACAACTCTGTTTTCTTATTTTTTTGCGATGGCTAGGGTTTCTTTCACTTCAGCGTTTAAGTCTTCTGAAGAGCGAGCAGGAGCCTTTCTTTTCAATACAAATATCCCTTTTTTGTGATTTAGGCAGACATGAAATGTTATGAAATGCAGCCTATAATTTATCGCATCCGAGAGAAAACCTGCCCTTTTTAACTTTTGGCGCATTGCGATCACCAATCATTAATAATACAAATGTGTGGACCTAAAGGCTTCATGAATTGTAGATTATATTTTATCACATTCGAGCTCTACTATCGCATCACAACCTCGCCAACAATACTAAGACCCAAATCCGTCGATCATCAATTATCAATAGCTTGCTGACGTCATCCACCACATCATCTCTGCGTACCAAGAAGAAGTCACCATGTGGAGAAGAGATAAGGGGCGTCCCAGGCTGTGTTTTGTAGTGCATTTCATTGTATTTCAGAAATCCACCTCCCCCAACAAGTTTAGTCTATATATCACAATCGGCCTTCACCTCTATCAATAATCCTTAAGGGAGGGCCCCTTGGACTTTGCTGATTGTGATATGGATGTGTGTTGCGATCTGCCAAAGCCGATGTATTTTTCTTCATGCGATGTGATAATTCCTCCAGGCCTGAATGTGATTTTATTTGAACACTTAGCCATTTTTACCCTTTTCATGCTTTTACGGCTTTTCCAAAGGGATAGTTCAACTAAGTGTAACATTTGATCCAAGGATCCTTTTCTAGATTTCTTTATATCACTCTATTGTGGCCACCAACAACCCCCCTCTTTGTTTGATATTAGCAATAACACCAAGCAAATAGGGGACCCTTAATAAAAATTCAAACAAACATCTCTAGGAACATTTTTGTTTTTTATCGCAACAAAGCAATGAAACATTTCTTTTATGAGCATAAAAAACTACGAAGGAACAATGCGAAAATCATCTCATCGCATTCACTATGAAACACTCCTAAAAGAAAAACTTAAGAAATCTTCGACGGCCAATGTGCGACGTCGCATATCGCAACATCGCATAAAGTAGCACACAATGACTAATATCTGCGATCTGCGATCTGCGATAATCGCGAGTTTTCCTCGGCACAGTATTCAAGGAAAGCTGCCCATTAATCAAAATTAAGCGCGCGCCTTAAAAAAGAAATTAATGATTATACGAATGACTGCTTTTTGTTCTTCAAACAGTCATTTCGCTGTGAATGTCATAATTATGCACACATAAGATTTGAAGCTTTCATGTCAATCTTTATTACCATTACTCTTTTCCTTTGCGCAAACTATAAAACATGAAATAATATGAAGCAATATGCAGGAAACATCTAAGGAAAAAGGGGAAAGCGCCAATGCTCGGAGAACACAGAATAAATCTCTTCAGAAACGGGTGTCGCATACGATGGAACTACAGATTCGAGAGTATCACTCAACAGATGCTGATGTCGATAGGTCATCTAAAGTTTAGAATCAAAGGTGCACAAAAGCAGCATGATTACAAAAAGACCTGAAACTTACACACCAGAAAAGCTCGGAATGAAGAACGGAAGCAGTTTTCAATCCAGAGAATTGTTCAAAAAGTAAAGTCTTTTGACTCATCAAGTCGTTCGCAAAGACAGAAACCGAAATAGCAAAAGCAAGATCAGTTTGGAGAGATTTGAGTTATTTCAAATTATACAAGCAGTGAATATACCCAGTCAGAGGAAGATTCTCTAAAAAATCTTATAAGTTTACCAGAAAGTGGTGCCAGCTCTTGCTACTTCTATTTTTATAGCGCACACAAAAGGGGAGGGCAACCAGCCGACTCTCCCCAGTCAAATGTTGCATGCTTACAGTGCTCAGGAGCAAATACAGAAATAGTCCAGAGTCAAATTTAATTTTTAGAAATAAGTTTGATTTATCAGAAGGACGGTCATTTGAAAACCGGATCCTAAATTTATGTAATCAAGTTAATTAGCTAGCAGTATTTAAACCCTTCTCAGGCATTTAGAGAAGGGTCCGGAGATTTGTCAAAAACGCGTCCTCAGAACATGCACTTTTGCACCCTCGAAGGTGGTTTTGATGAATGGATGGATCAAGGTTTATTAATGGTTTGCATTTGATATCTGCTACTGATGTTGCACTTCTATACTCTTAGTAGATGTTAGAGCAAGGAGAGATAAATCATTATTGCTTGAAGCTTATGAGTGGAACTAGTCATAAATGGTACTTTTATCTCTTTACTATTTTTGCTTATATTCTTGAAGTGATTTATAGTTTCAGTTGTTTATATGTTATTTCATGAATGTATGGGTTATCATTTGGCACTTTTGTACGGTGGAGTCATATTGTTTATGTCTGACATATGAATAGCTTATTATGCGATATGTTGTTCACAACTGTTTTGCCTAACTTCTTATGCAAAGTGGATTATCTTAAATGATTTTTATTCTTATGATAGCTGAATGATCTTTATTACCAGTTATTGTTCGAAATCTCTTTAGATCGCATAATGGAAGATATACAATCCCGGGTTAGAATAGATTTGATGTGTTGTTTCTCACTAGATTACAATAGCACAGAGTCAGTTTAAAGAATCTGAATTAGATTAGCTTTAAAATACTCTTAGATCAGCATAATTCAATTCTACACACACACACACACCCAAGATCGGGAAACTAGTCCCGTTATCCCCAGTCGGACCCGCTATACCAAACGGATAAGGAGTTGCCAACCAAGGTCTGGACCGGGTGGGTATCCCCCTTGTTGTCGACCTAATTTTCGGGGCTTCAACATATTTGGCGCTAGAAGGAGGACCTGAACTATGAATGGCACCTAAATCGAAATCTAAATACCATTCTGAGAGTAAATCACCCTCATCAACTCCCCCGACTTCCTCAGTACGTTTAAATTCAGAGTCAGAAGTCAGTCGAATATTAACCGCTGCTACATACCCTAATATTTCAGACCAATCTACCATTGAACCCCCTAAAGTTCAAACTCTTGTTCACAAACTCCAAGGATTTTCTATTTTTACACTGGGGTCTGATAAATCTCAAAGCAGCGTGACTTCACAGTACAATCCTGCTCATCCCATGACCAGGTTAAAGAGCAAAAAGTTTGACATCCAGACAACTGAATTCCCTCTTCCCACCAGGAAAATAGCAAGGAAAACATCACTGCAGTCTGACAGTGAAACTCTTTCATCTACATCATCTATCTCAACCTCCTCACCACGATGTCAACTGCCCACGTCTTCATTCCAAACCACTCATCCACCTTCCACAACCCCTCTTCCCCAATCATCCAAGATCATAATATCTTCATCTTCACATCCTCAAGGATCATCCCCTACAGTTGCAATTATTGGCAGCTCAAAAATGGCCCAATCTCCATGGAACAACCCTGGAGCGGTTTTAATGCCTCCACCCCTGAGCCAAATACCAGCCCATCCTGAGAAATGGCTACCCAAATTCAACCCAGAAGCAGGCATGCTAGCTGAAGAGCACATTAAAAATTTCATGCTCTCTGTCAATCTCAACGGAGTTACCAACGAAGATGTTGTTGTCCGGCTTTTTCCCTATACAATGCAAGGGATAGTCGGGTCATGGTACTTTTCATTACCTTCCAGGTCTATAACGAGTTGGGACATCTTTCAAAATCAATTTCTCACCAAATTTGGTGATGACAGATCAACGGCAACATTAATCAATGACTTATCTAATCTTAAAGCCGAAGCTAGAGAACCCATCAAAGATTTCAATTTACGATTCAATAAGATCCTCAACAAAATCCCCGCTGCTTCACAACCTAGCGAAGAAGTACAGTGTGAAAAGGCGATAGCAGTAGAGAAACGCGTTATAGCCTTGGAGAAAAGATCTGCGATAGAAGAACGCAAATCTAAAAAGATCACCTTCAAGGAAGACCCCAAGAAGAAACACACGAAAGATCCTTTCGATTTAGAAGGGTTGCAGAAGGTATTAAAGACCATGTCCAATGAGATGATTAACATAAAAAAACAAGTGGCAGAAACTTCTTCAAAAAATCCCTACAGAACTTTTAAAAGAGGCCCTTCAATGGATGCGAAACCACCCAACGCTATCTCAAATGTCGAATCCGGAGGAGGAAGAAGAAGAGAGAACCACTGAAGGGCAGACCGATGATGAAGAAATTGTGGAACTACAAGGAATGTGGGATTTCATCCTCCCACAAGAAGAAGATCAAGAAGCATTTCCGGTTAGCACACGAAGCAAAAACCAACTTGATCCTCCCCAAACTACCTCTAAGCAGAAGGGCGCGAGCCCTACAGTAAAAGAAAAAGTTGCAACAAAGAAAACAACCGCTAAGGCGACTCAATCTAGCCCAGTCCAACCAGATCAAACACCTCCCTCAAGAACACTAATAATGTCGGAGGAAATGGACTACAATATTATTGAAGACATGAAAAAGACTAGGGCTAATATCACTCTTTATGAATTGAGAAAATTGAAACATCAACAGAAGATAATGATGAAAGAATTACACGCAGTACCTACTACATCTTTTCCTATATCTGTAGCTACTCACAACATGGGGAGACCCCCAATCAACATGGCCAATAAGATCGATCCAAATGACATCGCCTTGATTGGAGGAAGATCAAGGTCTCACACTCCCCCTTTTCTGCTCACTTATGAAATCTTCAATAAAAACGTGCACAATTGTTTGGTAGATTCTGGAGCTTCAACAAAATATTTTACCCAGATCAATATGTGCCAAGTTAAACGTTCAACCACAAAAATCCGCAGTACGCATAGTTCAGCTTGATCGATCTCAAGTCGAAGTGATTGGTGAACTTAAACAAGTCACCATAAGATTGTCGTCTAACCCCAAGGTATGTCAGGTTATTGACATTCTATTAGCTGATATCCCAGAATTCTACGGCGTAATTCTTAGCAGGGATTGGTCCGAAAAACTCCATGGATACTTTTCAACCGACTGGTCGCACATGTGGTTACCATACAATGCTAAACCAAATCAAATTAAGGTTGAACGAGAGTTACACCAGAAATACATAGTAACAGAATTAGAAGGGGAAAATGAAGCAATAGCATACAACAGTAACATCGTAGGCAATTACTCGGTAGATTCTTTCCTCGACAATTTCAATGCTCATACATCACCTTACTTAGAAAATTCAGTTTTGTCCCAAGTCGAAAATTTTTCCCAAACTGATAATTCAAAGTGTGTTAATTTTGTAGAAGAACATATAAATACATCTTTGTTTTGAAAATTATATTTTGATGGCTCTAAATCTAACGAAGGAGAAGGAGTAGGATGCATTCTGATTAGTCCAGAAGGGAACAAGACAATGCTTACGTGCAGACTTGAATTCGATTGCACAAACAATACAGCAGAATATGAGGCCTTGGTGCAAGGCCTATACAAAGCGATCGAGTTGAACGTCAAGTACCTTCAAGTCTTTGGAGACTCTGAGATTGTCGTCAAAAAGGTACGTAACATCATACATTGCCTATCAAGTCATTTGAAACACTATCAATCTCTAGTATAGGATCTGACTGAGCATTTCATAGCATTCAATATCTTCTCAATCCCGAGAATTCAAAACGCAAGCGCAGACCTTTTAGCCAATGTAGCCTCTAGACTCATTCCCTCTGAAGATTTTAGTCCAGATAGATTCTCGATAGAATTAATCTTTAGACCGTCCATCCCGGACAACATTACAAACTGGAGAGTATTCAATGACGATCCCGATATTGTAAATTTCCTCACCTCTGAAGGATCCTACTCCAATCAAATAATTGACGAAGACCACCACGATCGAAAAATACAACAAAATAGCACTGATAATGCTATACCTAAATCGGTGGTTAAGTTGGAAGACTTATACGATTTGAAAATTCAGTTTAAAAGGTCTACTAATTCTAAGCTCTAAAATTCAACTCTGAACTACGAATCAGTAAACCTGGGAACCGATGATAAACCATAAAACGTTAATCTAGGCCATGGCCTATCTCCTGAAGAGAAACTAGCATATATTCGTCTTTTGAGACAATACAAAAATGTTTTCGCCTGGAATTACGATGAGCGGAAGACATACGACACTTCCATTATTCAACATACTATCCTTATGATTGACAATGAAAAACCTATCCAGCAGAAACTCAGAAAAATCCACCCCAATCTAGAAAACCAAATAAAGACTGAGCTGAATAAGTTGTTAAAGGCCAGAATAATTTTCCCCGTCAGACATTCCAAGTGGGTCTCCAATATGGTACCCGTTAGAAAGAAAAGCGGAGATATTAGAATCTGCATCGATTTTCGGAATCTCAACAAAGCCTGTCAAAAAGACAATTTTCCTCTCCCCCCTATGGAGCAGATATTACAGGCAGTAGCAGGCTCAGAACTAATGTCTTTTTTGGATGGATTTTTAGGATACAATCAAGTGATGGTACATCCCGACGATCAGTTAAAAACCACGTTTTGAACCAAATGGGGCACATACGCATATTGGAAGATGCCATTTGGTTTGATCAATGCCAGTGCTACATTTCAAAGAGCTATGGACATCACATTCAAAGGTTTAGTTAATAAAGTCATAGTGATTTATTTGGATGATATAACAGTGTACTCCAAGAAGCGAAGCAACCATCTCAGAGACTTGAAACAAATCTTTCAACGATTTTTAAGGTATGGGATTTCACTTAACCCAAAGAAATCTTTTTTCGCATTAAGTGAAGGAAAACTTCTAGGATTCATAGTACCAAAATCTGGTATTCACATTGAACCTGATAGAATCAAATAAATTTCTGAAATATCCCTACCTCACAATAAAAAGACCATGCAATCTTTTCTTAGTCAAATCAATTTCGTGAAAAGATTTGTCCCAGATTTTTCAAGAATTGTTTCTCCTTTGCAAACCATGATCAAAAAGAATTCAAATTTCAAATGGGGTCAAGATGAGCATGAAGCATTCAATCTGTTGGATACCTATACCGATAGGTGTCATATTTCATGATTGGCAAATTCAAATGCCAAATATGCTCTGCTTTGCTGATACAAAGATCACATATTTCCAAGGCAAGGCAAGG